>ML824950.1:43538-65781 GCA_009831015.1 Picea engelmannii
GATCTTCTAGATTAGGGTTGATTACATCCTTATAATACCTTAATTTTATTTTTTCCTTTAACTCTTTATCACACCACATTTTCTCCTTAAATTTTGATTTGATGATATTTATAATATACTAATTCTGCAAAATGGTGTCTTCCATGATTCCCAAATAACTTAGCCAAGATTGGGCATCTTTATGCCATCCTCACTTGAGTCAAAGGTGGTTACAACTAAATTTTGAAGCAATTTTAGGAAGCCTCTTGTCTTCCATATTGTTTAGTGTAAAATCATGAAGATGGGTTACACTTTTGCTTGTTTTATGAGAAAAAAAATTGTATTTTCATAAGTTCTTCAACTTCCGGCATACAAAAGTATTTTTATTTATTTAGAATTTCACTTTTCTAGTAAAAACAAAACTTGTGAAGAATTTTGTTAGCTTTCTAATGACTATTTTTCAAATATTTTTAATCACGATTTGATATGTCAATTTGACAATTGTTTAACAATATGTTCCTTAAACATGAAATGAATGATAATGAGTAACTTTTTTCTACAACAATGTATCTATTATTAAACTTGTGTTTTTAAGAAACGAAATATACTGCTACAATCTACATAGACTCTATTTTATTATGACTATAATTTTGAATCTAACGGATGAATATTATAATTTCTAAATTTTTTTGAAGTTGACCAAGCTGAAAACATTGCAAATTTTAAACACATATTTTTCTACACATTGTATCTATCTTAGTTTTTACTTAAAACTAAAATCTAAATATACCCTTTTGAAAAGAACACTTTAAAGATTATGAATATATTTTTTTCTAAATTTTTCACAGTATATTTTTAGAGATAATGATATTTCATTTCACCAAATCATAATGTTTGCTGAAAATATTATGCAGTGTTTTTTTTTTTTTTAAATACATAAAAATAGATAAAAATAAAGAAAATGAAAACAAATTATATGAATTGAAAGTAGATTCAATTTTGGAAATGTTGGTGTCATTTTTGAAACCAAATTCTAAGTATTTGTAGGAGTCTGCAACCTCCAAAGTTCATGTAAGCTTGGGGAATTCTCTGGTTTCTGAATACAATCCCAATTTTTTGTTTTCGGCCGAAATAATATTTCCGCCGAAAAGTATTTTTGTTCGGCCGAAAAGTTTATTTTTAATGGATTTCGTTAAAAATAAACCTTTCGGCCGAAATATTCTTACCGCAAAAAAAACAAACATCTGGAAAATCTTGTACACGACTATTGAGGGCACTGTCATGGCATTGTTTGATTTGACATGCAAGATTTCGACCGAACAATGTTTCGGCCGAAAAAGCCTATCTTTCAGCCGAAAGAAAAAAGAGTTTGGCCGAAAAATTGCCGCTAGAATTTTTGAGACTCGATTGTCACGAAAGTGTTACCTAGCTTCATGATTTTTAACATGTTATTATACATTACGTATCTAGTCATAGGTGTGCTCTCAATGGGGGAAAGGCTTGCCTCTAAGAGGAGGATGGGATAGGGTGTATTTCCTTTAATTTTGAGATTATAGGTTATAAAATTCTTTTGGATTTTCTCTATCTTTCTCCAGGACTCACGAGAGATATTGCATCCCCAAACTTCGCATCCATATAGAATAATAGGCGTAACAAGAGTCTCAAAGAGGAGTTTCTTCTTATCCCATATCCAAAGATCGGTTGATTTACAATTGTTTTCAAGCCCATAATAAGATTTCCATCCCCCAAAAATCCCTTTCTCAATGCTATAATTCCAGTTGAGTTTGTGGTGAATATCGATTCCAATATATTTGTATGAAGTCACTTCCTCCAAGTAGTTGTTGTCATATAAGAAGGCATTATAAGTGATCTTATTGGATTTAATGATCATGACCTCAGTCTTGTTAGTATTAACAGTCATACCCATATCAGAGCAAAAATACTTGAGGATTCTTAGTTGGTTTTCAAGATCCCGGGGACTCCTCGCCATGATAATTATATCATCAGCCTAAAGAAGAACATTGATGACTATACCAGTGAGAGTAAGGCTAATATAACCTGCTTCTTCCAAGCAATCTTCTAACTTGTCAATGTATATGCCAAAAAGGGTAGGGGACAAGGGACAACCTTGATTGACTCCAATACTACAATTAATCTCTTTCAACCAGCCTTTGGTGATTTTAAACTTGGAAGGAACATTCTCATACATCCTTATTGTAGTAGCCTTGAACTCGAAAGGCACTTTTATCTCTTCCAACCTATTCCAAAGGTTTTTATTGAGAATCGTGTGAAACGATTTTCTAAAGTCAAGAAAACAACAAAAAAAGCTTGGTTTTAGTGTTGTTGAACTTCTCTGCAATGATCCTAAAGGTAACATGATGGTCCACAGTTGAATGATATCTCCTAAACCGGACTTGGCCTTTATCTCTTTTACTGTGACTTTATATCCAAACACTAATCTTCTTTTCCAAAATAATTCCATAAATCTTGGATAAAATGAGGCTAATCATAATGGTCCTATAATTAGAGGGAATGTTTCTATCCTCATTTTTAAAAATAGGAACAATGAGGCTTTGAGTCTAGGGTGTAGGAAGCCCTTCTTGACTACTAAATCAAAGAGCTTGTGTATGCGAGGGATGAGGATAGGCCCCCTGATTTTAAAAATTTCAATTTCGTAGCCTTCAATGTCCTTAGCTTTCCCATTTGCAAGCCGCTTAACCCCAAACTCTATGTCATCCAACGAAAAAACTTCATCTTCTGTAGGGACAATAGGAATGGTGTCCATGGCATTAGGGAACTCGTAAAGACTTTTAAGGTAGGAATTCCAATCCCTTAAGGGAATCATAGTTTTTTCTTTAGTATTGCAGATTAGATTTTTCCTCCATAACTTCTTAGAATCAAGCTTAGATAGTTGTGAAAGCTGCGCTTTCCTTTTATTGATATAGTACCTTTTTCCCTTTTAATTAGGGACTTGTACATATTGATCTTATCGATTTTTAAGGACTCATTAAAAGCATCCCTAATGACTTTCCTAACACTTTTACATTATTTATCATACCAAGGGTTGGTTGTTCTATTATTCATTTTACAAGACACCTCGAAATAGAACTTGTTAATAGAATTGGAAAGGGTAGTTGTAAAATTATGATAGAGGTCTTCAATGTTGTCCGTATAAGTTAGGAGATGTAATTCACTATTTAAATCCTTTAAGAAAAGGTCAACTTTACTTTTGTCAAAGAGCAGTTGCTTTTGATTATTAGAATTCTCTTCAATGGCGCTCTTGTGCATGGCAAAGTTTAGAGTTAGGGTTAAAGGTCTATGATTAGTGTCGGGTTCATGGTCATTTAAAAGGTCAAAATTTACTATTTGGTTCGAAATGGGGATATCGGATATCACATAATCTACGTCACTACTACCTATCCCATGAATACAAGTCATCTGGTTGGAGTTCGGAACTTCATTACCCCATTGCAAATTATGAGGTCTTGAGAGTTGCAAAGCTTGACCATCTCAGTACCAAATAAATTCTCAGTTAGCTCTTCAGAGCTTCGTTTGTATCTATTAGCTAGAATAAGGTCCTCATCTAGCCATAAAGGATTATGGTTGGAATCATTGCTTAAAAGAGTAGCTTGGTTAGTCGTAGTCCTAGCATTAAAGTCTCCTAGCAGGAGGATATTGCCTTCACTTTTCAAACTATAAATATCTTGTTCTAAATTATTATAGGAACAATTTCTATCTAGATTGTTTTTCTTATAAAAAGTAGAATTAATAGGTGCAAAATAGCAAATTGCTACATACATCTTCTTAGCATTGATGCCTGAAATTTCTATTCAAATGTACTGATGGAGAGGGTCGATCTTATGAAGTTGAATGTGAGGATAAATGCTCTTTCTAATATAACAAGCTATGCCTCTTATCCCTCTATGGTATGAATTTTTGTTCCATGCTGACCACAAGACAAATCCTTCTATGTTAGGGACCTTAGACTCTTCATGCTCCCAAGTTTCAACTAGAAAAATAATATCAATATCACTCGAGATCCAACTTATCATAGGACCTTTGCGCCATGGAAATCCATGATAGTTCCAAAAAAGGATCTCGAGTGTCCCAAAATCCTATTTATTATTATCCTTCTGGTCTATATCCCTAACAATATCTTTTCGATTATCCTCATGGTGTAGAGCAGTTGGTGATGGAGTGCGTTGTTAAGGCACTATGTAAGTGAAGTCACTAGTTCGAAACCTCTGGGGACACCTCAAATCCAACCATGTTAAGGGATGGTGCGGTCCAGCCCGAGTGCGATCCTCAGGTGATTTTGACGGCTTAGATGCCCCTAGGTTGTGGCATCTCAACTACAGGCCAATCCTGCAAGTCAGGGATATTTAGCTAACAAAAAAAACAATAGCTTTTCGATTTCTAATTATCGCCTATTTTCCTTCTTTCTGGCTTCTTTTACCTTTTGAGCTTGCTTCCTTAATTCAGCTTGGTCTTTGGGAATGAGGTCTTCATTTATAAATATTCCTAACCCTTTTAAGCTCGAAGATTTATTGAGTATGTTATATTTATGGTCATTACAACTTACTTTAACACGGATCAAAACAAATTTAATGTAAAAAAATAATGTTGTGCTATTAAATTTTAATTTTTATAATTAAGTATAATAAATAAATAAAAAATAATATTTATAATTAAAAATAATGATTTAAAAACAATTTTGTTTTTAATAAAATAAAATGTATTATTATGTTTTTTTAAGTAATGTTTTTAATTATTTTATAAGAAGCTGTGAACTCTATATTATATTAATGATGATGATGATTGTTGATGTTCACTTAAATTAATTTAAAAAACCACAACAATAAACTATTTCATTTACTTCAAATTTTTATTTCTATATTTGAAAATATTAAAGAGAAGGTTTTCCACATCTCCATAATTTTGATAAGTTAAAATGTTAAGAAAGTCAATATTGTTACAAATATTACATAATAGATATTTAATGTGGGTTAAGACATTTGGAGATAATGTTTTTCATTCTCCACCTCATAAATGACAATTTCTTTCATTTGATGGTGTTTCAAAAATTGTCGAACACCCTGTTTCATTATAAAACTTATGAAAGTTTATTTTTATTTTAACAATGTTGATTTTTTAAAACTAATTACAATAAAAAGATATTTTGAATCTTTTAGAATACGATTAACTACCTCGTTATGAAGTTTTAATATAGCACAGATTACAACATTTCTCAATTTTATCTCTTAAATATATCCTCTATATAATTTGAATATTCGAATATAACAAATCAATACTTTCACAAATTAACCTCATATTTTTTTTTTCTTTTTTTCTTTAGGTGGGAAGATCTATTGTAACTCAACTATCATTTGGTGGTGAAGACAATCATCACTAGCTATTATTTAAGAATGTGGGTTGATTCATCATCGTTATTCAAGGAAAACCATGCCACCTAAAATGACCCACTGGTGGTTCGTAAGAGGGAATATTTCTACTCCTGCTAGATGCCTCTAGGTTTTGGGTTGTGAACCTATTTCCTTACATCCAAGGAAGACAAGATTTCATCCAATCATAAGAATTTTTAGGTCTTACTCCATGATCAAAAGGTGGTTTCAACCTAAAGAATATTTGCAAGAAAGCCAATGTCCCTTGTGGTCATTGTTGCGGCTACCTACATTGGGGTCATGTAATTTTTAGTAGCATCTAGTCTTAATGTAACACACCTGACCCCCTAAACCCTCTTAGGCTGGTGGAATGTCAAAATTTTACTTCCATTATGCTGCATGTCTCTAGGTTTCACCTTTACTTCACCTCCGTCCCACGTGGTGCACACGTGGAGCTCTTCTGCACATCATGCAACATGACAAATACATAGACTCATCACTCTTTCTCTCTAAGAAAGTTCTTGATGAAATTTTGTTACAAGGACCATGGATAAACCTCCCAAATCGGATGACTCTGACTCATCCGACTCAACCAAATCTATGGTCAATGGTAAATCGGGTTCCTCTCCCATCAGGAAAGCAAGTTACACAACCCACATTTTTTTCCCGATCGAACCTCTTTGACGGTTCTACTCTTGATAGATCCAACAGTCTTCAGGATAGGAAATCAATGCAATGGCTAATGCCTCACTTGTTTTCTGCTTAACACTTTGACGGGTGGGGTCCACAACTAAGTCCACAACATTGAATGTATTAGGATGCCTTACTTTTATATCAATAACTCCTATCCACTTAGAACTTTCACAATCAGAATGTAATCACTCCAAGTGATTACTCTAACTCCTAATCAATTCTCCCTAACTAGAGTCACTCTGATGGATCTGACGGTCCTTGAATCCCCACATCCAATGATTAGAGATCAATCGAATCTCTCAATTACTTGGTATTTAACCGATTCCACCACTTCAATGAGATTCCTTCTTCAGAATGGATCGTTTTAGATCCAACGTCTCAGGACTTGTCGAATTCAACACTGACAGATTTACAAGTCCAGTTTCTCTTGGGCTCTCAGCATCAGACATTTCCTTGTAGGAAAACCCTCCTGTGCCTGTCCCCAAATTTTCCCATCTCAACTTTCCCAATAGGCTTGTCCTCTTAGTGCTCAAGGCATCTATGATCTAGATCCAATCGGTCCATCCTCCAATAAATAAATGACTCACATCCACTTGAGACTCTTCCATCGGGAGTCCACTATGACTTCACATTTTGGGTTTTCCCGAAATATTCACCTTTCGATGGGCTCCTTCTAAAGAGTAGATCTCTGATGAATGGCCAAGATCTGCTCCTCCTGTTGACTCAACAACTGTCATTCCTTTGGGTTTGAACAAGGACTTTGACAGGGCTACATGTCATTTCTAGACTTATCAACCCCACAATATTTCTAGGCACACTCCTGCCAGGGTTTAACTCAACTCCTTCATGCTCTTAAGACACTTCCCAACAAGAAATAGGCTTGTCTCCTAGACACCTAATTGAATGTTTTATATCCTGCAAACTCTCCATTTCAAAGGCAGGAAAACTTCAATATTGTCGGCCTGCACTGACCTTCCTTATATAACAATAACAATTGATTCATTATTATTTTAAGGGGATATTACAACACTTCATTCAACTCAGAATTAAATCATTTGTTATGCTCAAACCATTTACATGAACATAATACAATTTACAACCATTAATAATCATTCAAGAGACATTTCAGGTAAAACACTTATCTGTCCAATAATGTTTCCAACTATCCAATTGATTGAGTGTAAACACTTTTCCACCCAATCATAGGCTATGTTGCACCATGCCTTTCTACAACATTCCACCCCTATGTCAGGCCATGATACCACTAGGGGATTCTCATAGTTGAATACCAAGTCAAAGAATGGATCAAGAAGGTTACTCTCCTTTTCTCCACTGGTAACAACAAATCCCTCTTCCCATTGAGCTCAAGGCCTCCATGAGTTTATCCGACACCTTCCCAACTAGATTTCCTCTACACAAGGGATTCCATTCTCTACTACACAGTCCCTTAGCAAACTCCCCTTACCAATTCATGTTTCTTTCTAGCAAGTACCAATTTGCGACCCTTTTTTTTGCTCCAATATGGATATGGGTCTTCTCTGTTCCAAGGTGACCATTCAAATATTGCGTAAGTTTTCTATTTTCCTCATGAAAACTTCCTAGTTTCTCTCTGTTGTTTAGAGCTCGTGTGTGAGATTTGTTGCTCATTCACATCACCATTTGTTTGTGAGTCTGAAACTCATCTCTATGGGTGTTCGTTCTCTGTTCCTCTGTGTGTGAGAAATTGTTGTGTTTGCGTTTGTCTAGTCTCTCTACATATGCACACCATCCTCTATTTTTTAACTCTTTATCCTTATTCCTTCTCCTCCATTAGAACATTATTTCTATTCCTCAAGATCCCCAATGACTTCTGTCAGAAGTAATCTCCCAAGTCAGGCTCCCAAATCGAAGGGGAAAATCCTTTTGTACTTTTGTTTGATGTTGTAGCTGAACCTTCACTCTTCCAAGTACCAATTTAGATGGCAGTTATAACTTCTCAACTACCCAACACAATCACCATTAATTGGTTCTGTGGGGTCAAGATAATAAAGGTACATTAGATAGGTTTATGCATTCAAGTCATGCAGGTGCAGGATGGATTGCTGGTGAGATTCCTATTTTCTTCATTAAAACTTCCCAGTTCCACCTCACCAGTCCCACTCGTTATGTCATGGCCAACACTACAAGGCTTCCTTCTCAGTCAACAGTCTGGTGTTTTTATTAACACAAACATGATTATATGCTTCATTAATCACAATACATGAGTTATTAAACATAATTACAATCATGGGGGAAAACTGGGTGTTACATTCCCCTCCCTCTTAAGGAAACACCATCCTCGATGTTTTTAACACCATGTATACAAATTTATACATGAAACAAAAATGGGCATGCCATCCTCATGGAATATTCTAGTTCCCAAGTGGCCTCATCTACTCCAAAGTGCTTCCATTACACCTTGATATGCATGATGACCCAGTTCCAAAGCAATGTCTCTTTCCTGTCTAGGATCCATTGAGGCTTGGGATGGAATTCTACCTCTGGTTACACCTATATCATAGTCCAATCAATAACACAATTAGAATCATGAACATATTTCTTTAATAAAGATACATGGAACACATTGTGAGCTCTGATAGTAGGTGGCAAGGCAAGTTTGTATGCCACTGGTCCCACTCTTTCTGGGACTTCAAATGGTCCATAATAGCGGGGCACTAACTTGGCACAGGTTCCCATAATTAGGGAGCTCCTTTTGGGTTTTACCTTAAGATACACATGATATCCCACCTTAAACTCCTTATGAGTTCTCTTTCTATATGTATATATTTTCTATATATCCTGGGATGCTTTTAAATCCTGCCTTATCCTGATCACTACCTGCTCCATTTCTCATAACAAGTCTAGTCCAAATGCGATCCTATCCACTGGACTGTCCCAACTAATTGGAAATTTGCATTTTCTTCCATACAAAGCCTCGAATGGGCTCATCCTCAAAGATTCTTGATAACTATTGTTGTAGGAAAACTCTACCAGAGATAGATATTCTTCCTACTATTTGG
Organism: Picea engelmannii; assembly: GCA_009831015.1. NCBI lineage: Eukaryota > Viridiplantae > Streptophyta > Pinopsida > Pinales > Pinaceae > Picea > Picea engelmannii. Next base: position 52,651 of record ML824950.1, read on the forward strand.
GATGATGTATGACGTGCATCCTTAATATGTCCTCCAACACTCTATTTACCCTTTCATTCCTACCATCTATTTGAGGATGGTAGGCTGTGTTGAATGCTAGTTGCATTGCCAAACCCACAAACAAGCCTTTGTAGAAATTCAATGTGAATTTTGCATCTCTGCCTGATAATAGTCTTAGGCATACCATCCAACCTGAAAATATCTTTCATAAAAACATCAACAATGTCTATAGCTTTAAAAGTAGATTTGATTAGAATGAAGTGAGCTTCCTTACTTAGCTTATCCACCACTACCATGATTGCATCATGTTTCTTAACTGTCTTTGGAAAATCGGTGATGAAATCCATGGAGATTGTTTCCCACTTCCATTTTGGGATTTGCAATGGTTGCAATAGTCCTGCAGGGTGCTTGTGTTGAAATTTGACCCGCTGACACTCCATGCACTTTGCAATATACTCTGCAATTTCCTGCTTCATTCTTGGCCAATAATACAACTTCCTCACCACTGTTATCATCTTTTGATAACTAGGATGACCCACATAAGGCCTCTGATGAAACTCATCCACAATGAGGTGCTTTAGTTCTGCCGAATTAGGTACACACATCCTATTATTATACAATAATAACTCTTTTTCTATAAGATGGTATTTCTCACACTTCTCATTAGGCTCTTGCAACAAACTTTCCTTTACCAGATTGAAAAAATTATCTTCTTGCAAGAGAGTTTATATTCTCTTCTTGATGTCAGACTCACCTACACTTGATGTCCGAATCTCTACTGCGTTGAGCACTTGTATTGCATACAAGGGACACCCTTTTCGAATAAACTTCTTGAGCTACAATGCTAATATCTACCTAACTAGTACTATCTTTTGAATGCCTTGCAACACCCTTGAGTTTCCTTCTTCAACTTCACACTCTAAGGTCTTGTCATAGCAATTCAAACTTTCCTTATGGACAACTAACTAGTCCATTCCTATCATCACATCATATTATCCTAAGGGTAGGATGTTTAAGACTACTTGAGTATGCGGTCCACTCATTTCAAATGGAAATGCCTCTATTAGCTCAACTACTTTTATCTTGGTCCCTATGGCTAATTGAACCAACCATTGTTTTGCATGATTATTTCTCTGTAAAGAACATGATTCAACAACTTGAGGTGAAACATAACTAAGGTTAGAACCAGGGTCAATAAAAATAGAAATAGGTTGCTTGGCAATTATACCTTCCTGTTCCACCATAAAATCTTGGTGGCCTGCTTGCTGGTTCTCAACAACTGCATATATCCTCAGCACACTCCTGGCCACATCATTGACTATAGTAGCCTCCTAAACATCGCAAACTCTTATGTTGTCTTGCTTCCTGCGAGGACAATCTCTCAATGGATGTTCCTCTCCACGATCCCAACATTATAGAGGTCCTTTCTTTTTCTCCCCTACTTTATCTCTTACATGCTTTGTTGGCCTATTTCCACTTTGAGATGGAAAGTTCCGTTGATGTATACTTCTGTTCGGATGACCGAACTAAGCACCTTTCTTGGGATTATTATATTGGGATGGTTTAAATCCCTTCCTCTAAAATCTAGGTTTATCCTATCTCTTCCAATCCTTAAGAGGCTCCTGTCTATGCTATTGATCATAGCAACACTTAGCCTTCCTAATGGTATCCTCCAAATTCTTAGGCTCATCAAACTTAATCCAATCCTGATAGGACTATGGTAATCCATTGAGGAAACACTATATCCTTTCTTTCTCATCCTTGAGGTAAGGAACATACCTCAAAAACTCTAAGAACCACTTGGCATAAGCATCCATAGTAAGTTGCCCAACTTTTGCTCATGGAACACTATAATCTTTCCATCATAGTACTTTTTTGATAGATATGCCTTCCTGGAATATTTCTTGAACTGATTCTAGGCCAGTTTTCTTTCCTTTAGTCCCTTAACTTATTTGAGGTTCTCCCACCTTATGAAAGCTTATCCATTTAGATTGAAAATGGCTACCTTTTCCTTTGTATTTTCTGAGTAATTGTGTACTCGAAAATACTTTCTTGGTCCCAACATCCATGCCTCGACTTATTCTCCTTTCTCGATTTCTCCATCAATGGTAGGTGACTTAGCCTTCTTGAACTCTTATGTCAGAGAAGTCTGTGAGTATGTATTTTTCTTCTTCTTGGGAACACTTGACCCAATGTCACTACTGGAGAGTTCCTCTGTTGTGGTCTTCCCATTAGATGAATCTACGGAAGTGCCTCCACTAGATCTGCTTATCTTAGCATCTCGATGCCTTTTCCTGAAAGAACTTCTTCCCACATTACCGTGAGTTGGCTCATGCCTTTGGAAATCCGAAGGGCTCTTCAATTTATCCGACTGTTGTACTCATGCATTACTAATGGCTGCACCTTGTTGCAGGTGCTTCTAAATCTCAAATAGACTCTGCAGTAACACTAAATTCAATTCTACTTGCTCATTCTATGTTCTCATGAGCCTTTCATTGTCTTCCTTTAGACTTCTTACCATGGCTACCAAATATGGAGGGATTTCTCTAGCCCTCCCACCATCAGATTCTTCTTCTTAGAAGTGTGATGCGTCCTCCATACTATGGTGCACCATTCACTTATGTTTCATTTTCAATACGTTCTATGTGATGAAACAATGAAACATTATTAGCCATTACATTAAAATTATTGGCACAAAATTCTTGGCCTTGTCAAACATCAGTCTGATTTGACAATCCTAAGCCACAAATCCATTAGTATTCAAAACCGTCGTTAGTATTCATTAAGATAGTTAAATCATTAAAAAATAGAGCATATAATTTTATCATCTATTAAATCTTCTTAAACATCCATGCATCCTTAGTGACCCATTCAAGCCTAGAGTTTGAACTCAACTCTGATACCACTCTGTAACACACTCAACCCCCTAAACCCTCTTAAGATGGTGGGATGTCAAACTTCCACTTCCATTACGCTTAAGGTCTCGATTTTTCACCTTTAATCGACCTTTGTTCCATGTGGAGCACACATGGAGCTCTTCTACATAACGTCCAGTTGTGACAAATCCACAGACTCGCCACTCTTTCTCTCTCAACAATTTCTTGGCAAAATTTTGTTACACAGACTAGGGATAAAACTCCCCAATCGAATGGCTCTCAACCAAATCGACGGTCATTGATGAATCATGTTTCTCTCCCATTAGGAAAGTAAGTTACACAACCCAAATTTTGTTCTCGATTGAACCTCTCCGACGATTCTACTCCTGACATATTAAATGATCTTTGAGTTAGGAAATCAACGGTCCTGATCGACTCTGTACCTCAAACTACGTGATGACTAACACCTCACTCATTTTCTCTTAACACTTTGACTGGTGGTTCCCACAAGTGGGTCCAAGGATGTGAATGTATAAGGATGCCTTATCTTTGGATCAATGACTCCTATCCACTCGAAAATTCCATCATCGGAATGTAATCACTCCAAGAAATCAATCTACCTCCCGATTGGTTCTTCCCGGCGAGAGTCACTCCGATGGATTCAATGGTCCTTGGATCCCCACATCCAATGGTTAGAGATAAATCAAATATCTCAACTACTTGGTATTTAACTAACATGGCCACTTCAATGAGATTCCTTGTTTGGGATGGATCGTTCCAAATCCAATGGTTTAGGACATGTTGACTTCAACATTGACAAAACTATGTCTCCCGTTGCTCTCCACATTGTACATTTCCTCGTCGGAAACTCCTCTTGTTCCTCTCCCCAAATTTTCTCGACTCAACTTTCCCGACAAGCTTGTTGTCTTAGTGCTTTGGGAATTTATATCCTAGATCTCATTGGCCCATCCTCCAATAGATCAACGATTTGTGTCCACTCGTGACTCTCTAATCGGGAGTCCACTATGACTTCATATTTTGGGTTTTCCTGAAAGCTTAACCTATTGATGGGATCCTCTTGAATCATGGATCTCCAATGAATGATCGAGATCTACTCCTCTCATCAAATTAAAGAATGTCGTTCCTCTGGGTTTAAGCAAAGATTTAAACAGGGAAATGGGTCATTTATGGACTTAACATCCCCATAGTCTTTCTAGGCACACTCCTGCAAGGGTTTTAACTCAACTCCTTCATTCTCTTAAACCACTTCCTAGCAAGCAATAGGCCTACTTCCTAGCCACCCAATTGAACATTTTATATCCAACAAGATTTCCATTTCAGGGGCAGGGAAAACTCAGAATTATCGGCCTGCACTGGCCTTATTTATACAACAATCATAGTTAATTATTTATTCTTTTAAGGGGATATTACAATATTTCATTCTACTCATAAATAAAAATCATCTGTTATGCTCAAACCATTAACATGAACATAATACAATTGAAAACCATTAATAATCATTCAAGAGACATTTCAGGTAAAACACTTATTTGTCCAATAATGTTTCCAACTAGCCAATTGATTAAGGGGAAATGCCTTTCCACCCAACCATAGGATATGCTCCACTGTACCTTTCTACAACATGCCACCCTTGTGCTAGGCCATGAAACCACCAAAAGACTCTCACAGTTGACTGCTAAGTCAAAGAATGGATCAAGAAGGTTACTGTCCTTCACTCGACTAGGTAACAATAGAAGTTTCCCTCTTCCCAATAAGCTCAGAGCTTCCATGAGTTTATCAGACACCTTCCCAACTGGATTTCCTTTGCATAAGGGAGTCCCTTATTTGCTACACAATCCCTCAAAAACCTCCCCTTACTAGTGTTATTTTCTTTCCAAAATGTACCAAGTCGCGACCCTCTATTGCTCCAATTCGGATATGGGTCTTCTCTGTTCCAGGGTAACCATCCAAATCTCGGGAAAGTTTCCTAATTTTCCTCAAGAAAAATTCCCAGTTTCTCTCTACTACTCATAGCTGTGTGCATGAGCTATGTTTCTCATTCACATCACCATCTTTTTGTGAGTCTGTGAATCATCTCTATGGGTGTTCATTCTCTATTCCTCTACATGTGAGAAAATTTTGTGTCTATGTGTGTCTAGTCCTTGTGCATATGTGCATTGTCCTCTATTTTTTACCTCTTCCTCCTCATTCCTTCTCCTCCATTGGAACATTCTTTCTATTCCTTGGGATCCCAATTGACTCCTGTCAGAAGTAATCCCCCAATCCAATCTCCCGAATCAAAGGGGAATATTCCTTCATACTTCTATATGATGCTGTAGCCAACCCTTCACTCTTCCAAGTACCAATTTAGATGGCATTTATAACTACTCAACTACCCAACCTAATCACCATTAATAGGTTCCATGGGGTCAATACAATCAAGGTATGTTGGAGAGGTTTATGCATTCAAGTCATGCAGGTGCAAGCCGAATTGCTGGCGAGCTTCCTAATTTCTCCATTAAAACTTCCTAGTTCCACCTCACCAGTCCCACTCATGGTATCATGGCCAGTACTACAAGGATTCCTTCTCAGTCAGTTGTATGGTGTTTTCATTAACATAAACACAATTATATGCTTCATTGATCACAATACATGAAGTCTTAAACACAATTATAGTCATGGGGGAAAACATGGTGTTACACTTAATCCCATAAATGAAATCAAATACTACCCCTAAAGACCAAATACTATCACCAAATATAGTTTAACCTCCTAAATGAGGTGGCTACTGGCATTATTAAAGATAAGTACAAACAATCAATAACATAAATGTTCATTGTTGAATAATTGCATTTGCAAATAAATATAAAGTGGCCCATGTTCTATTCTTCTAGCATGCATATTGAGCAACAATAGGAACAACATAATGTATGGATCTTTCATTGCAATATTGTTTTGAATTTCTTAAAATGCTATTGCAAACATAAATGAAAACTACCCATGCATGATGCATTCACACACATTATTTGTTGATTTTTGTAGCTTCAGAAGGTATTCCCACAAGAGGCCAAGGTGTTAGGCATGTGGGAATCTTCGTTGGCGCCAGATTAGCCTTTCAATTTGATGAAAACTCTTTTGGATTTGAGTGGAGGATTCATGGTTTTGGTGATGGGATTTATGGGCTCGTGTTGGGGCTTCACACCCACAAGGAAAGATTAATTTGATGATGACTTGTGGAGAGGCTTCTATGGTGACCCCCAAGAATTGTATATAAAGGAGAGAGGTCATTGTGACATCTCATTTGTATCATAGTGGAAGAATTGAGTTAGCATAAGTGAGTCTGAACTTGTGCTAGGAGGTTTGGTGATTTTAGTAAAGGGAAATTATGCTAGGATGGCAATCTAGCCTAAGGTTGATGACTCTCTATTTTATGTTCTTGGCAGGGAAAAGCACACCTCATGTGTGGGAGAGAGAGAGGAAACATTAGAAGGAAGATATTGTACGAAGTGGAGCGAGCCATACAAAGTGTCTATAGAGTTTTTGCATGTACGCAGGTTATAGTGGGAACAATTGCGTACTTACATGGGTTGCTGTAGGAACAATAGCGCACAAGATCTTCTGGGCGGGGCCATGTATGTGCAGGCTGAAGACAGGTGACCTCAGAAGGTTTTACATGTGTTCTGCAATAGATTTGTGTGCATAGAATATTTCCAGGATATTGTTGAGGTTTGGTTTCTGATTTGTATGGTTATTGGAGAACAAGGATGTTCTCAGTTTTGGTGACTTTGGAGGACAAGGTTGTCCTCGGATTTTGTTGATATTGTGTTGGATATGAGGGCTGGTTTTCTCAAAATTTCTGATGATAACAAGATTACAAAACTGAAATTGTTTTTCATATGTGTTGATGATTCATCTCTAATCTTTTGTGTTTCCGTTGTATATGTTTTCAATCAATAATTTTCAGTGTAGAATTATTCAGTGATAACAACTAGGGTGTTATTGTTGGTTCACTAGGAAGTAATTTCTTAGATATGAAAATTAGTCACATAGAGTTGCATGTGAAAATTGACATGGTATTAGAGTTTGGGATTTGAAGAGAAGAGGATCATCTTGAGACACTTTGTTGGCTACAACACTGGAAGAGTGTTGTACTTGTTCTTGTTTCAGGCAGGTCAAGATGGCGAATAAATTGAATCTTGAGGATGGTTTGGAAGGGGAAACCAAATTCTAGGCTTGAAAGGTGAGGGTTCTCCTTCTGTTGGAGGAGAATGACCTTAAGGAGTATGTTGAGGATGTGGCTCCTAGCCTGACTGGTCCAGTAGATTTGGCATTTCACAAGAAGAGGGAAGTGAAGACCAAGAGGGTGTTGCTAGAGCATGTGAAGGACCACTTGATTCCTCACATTACCAATAAAGCAAGTGCCAAGGATACATATCATGCTTTGGTGGGTCTTTACCAAAACAAGAATACTGGAAGGATGCTACACTTAAAGCATCAACTTCAGATATTCAAGATGACCATTTAAGACACAATTGTTAGTTATCTTATGAAGATTACTCAGATCCGAGATCAGGTCAAAACTATTGGTGAGACAGTGCATGATGCTGAGTTGGTGAATGTAGCATTGAGAGGTCTTCCCAGGTCATGGGAACCATTTGTGCAGGGAATCTGTGCACAAGACAAGTTACCAGACTTTCACATATTATAAACATATTGTATCCAAGGGGAGACCTGGTTAGCATCCATGGATGATATGAATGGTGTGGTGAAGAGTAGCAATGATGAGAACCAAGCCCTTGCAGCCCACACTAGAAAGGGAAGAAGGGGTTCTCTAGATAGAAGAGGTCCATCAGGGAGAAGGGCTTCTTTCGAGAGAGAAGAATCTCCAAAGCCGAGATGAAAGAAGGATCTTAGTACAAATGTTTTGAGTGTCATGTTTTTGGGAATTATACTTCATAGTGTCCACACTAGAGGGGAAGAGGAAGAATGTAGCGGGCATCAACAATAGAGGTTGATGAGGTTGTAGATAGGTTCTAAAGGGAGATCTTATTGGTATCCTCCCTTTCAGGTATTGTCTCCAACAGGGAGAGATGGTTGGTGGATAGTAAAGCATCTTGCCATATGAAAAGTGCTAGAGATTTGTTTGACACTGAGACGGGCTTAGACTTATGTGTGGAGCTTGGTACAATAACCACACATTCAATACGAGGATTCAATATTGTATCATTTCGATTAGATTCGAGAGAGATACCGAGGGTGTCGAATGTGTTGTGGGTGCCAGAACTCAGGAGGAGTGTCCTCTCAGTATCAGAGATTGAAAGGAAGAGATATCATGTATTGTTTTGTGATGGACATCATGTACTACTTGTGCCCAGACGAACTAGCTTCAGATCATAAGTGGTTCTTGGAGTTAGGGATGGCGACCTATATAGGCTAAGGGGCCATACTATGAGCGTGGTGACTAGAGGAGTATAGAGACATATGAGGAGGAGCAGGTGGCTCCACGAGTGGTGAGGCAGGTGACCCCACCAGTGGTACATGCTCAAAGGGAGCCAGAGTTCAGAGGGAGTCAACCCTTAGGATCCAAGAGGGAGGAAAAACCTCCTAGGATTGCGCAGAGGAAAATGGACAGGGAGAATATGGCCCCAGGGGATGTGAAGACTCAGAGGGAGTCAAGTTTTAAGAGGAGCACACATCTCAGAGTAAGCCTAATCTCATGGAGATTCAATTGGATAAGAGGGGGATATGGTCATCCATATGGAGTTCCCCCTTAGGTTCAACTGGGAGAGAGACATCTTCCAAGACTAACATACAAGTGTCATGGGTGGAGGAGGCTAGAAAAGAGATTTAGAGGAAAGAGGCTTCTAGGGAATTTGAGATATCCATGGAGGATCCATGTATTTAAACAGGTTATGCTACTGTGATAGAGGAGGCCAGACATGAGCTTCAGAGGCAAGAGGATTCTAGGGAATGTGAGACATGTATGGAGTATCCATGTGTTTTAGCATGATTTACTACAATGATCGAGGATGCAAGTAGTCATAAATATTTTTCCTCAGTGATCGAGGATGTGGCAAGTTAGACATTTTTTGCCTCAGTGACAAAGGATGCAACTAGTCAAACAGATCCTGCTTCTGTGACTGAGGATGCGACCATTCAGATAGATTAGACAACAAGAAGTTGGGATGGGTGGGATGCTAATATAGTAACAAATATAGATACACTTCCAACATACGAGGAAGAGGATTTGAGTATAGATGAGGAAGCATACCACCTTGGATTTGGAAGAGAGATGCTTCTAGTACTAGAGGTACATCAAGCTGATGGTGGATGGGATACCTCCCTCACTAAGAGGGAGTGTTGATTTTTGTAGCTTCAGGAGGTACTCCCATAAGAGGCCAAGGTGTAGGGCATGTGGGAATCTTCGTTGGCACCCGATTAGCCTTTTAGTTTGGTGAAAATCCCCTTGGATTTGAGTGGGGGCTTCATGGGTTTGGTGATGGGATTTGTGGGCTTGTGTTGGGGCTTCACACCCACAAGGAAAGCCTAATTTGATGTTGACTTGTGGAGGGGCTTCTATGGTGACCCAAAAGGATTGTATATAAAGGAGAGAGGTCATTATGGCATCTCCTTTGTATCATAGTGGAAGAATGGAGCGAGCATAAGTGAGTCCACACTTGTGCTAGGAGGCTTGGTGATTTCAGCAAAGGGAAATTCTGCTAGGATGGAAAATCCATCTAAGGTTGAGGACTCTCTATTTTCTGTTATTGGTAAGGAAAGGCACACCTCACATGTGGGAGAGAGTCGTACGCAATGTCCATACAATTTTTTGCATGTACGTGGGTTACAGTAGGAAAAATCACTTACGTATGCGGGTTGCTATAGGAACAGTTGCGTACATACATACAAGCTCTTATAGGTAGGGGTAGATCCGTACAGGATGATGACATATGACCTCAACATGTTATACAGGTGGTCTGCAAAAGATTTGTGGGCATATAATATTTCCAGGATATTGTTGAGGTTTGGTTTTCTGATTTGTATGGTTATTGGAGAACAAGGTTGTTCTCAGTTTTGGTGACTTTGGAGGACAAGGTTGTCCTCAGATTTTGGTGATATTTAATTGGTTGAGAGGGTTGGTTTTGCCCTGAGGATTTTTTATGATAACAATATTACATAACTAAAATTGTGTTTCATATGTGTTGATGATTCATCTCTGATATTTTTTGTTTCCACTGCATATGTTTTCAGTCAATAATTTTCAGTGTAGAATTGTTCAGTGATAACAACTAGGGTGTTATTGTTGGTTCACTAGGAAGCAATTTCTCAGATTTGAAAATTAGTCACATAGAGTTGCATGTGAAAATTGACATTATATTTGGCAGGAAAAAAATAACTTTCAATTAGTATATGTCAGATGCCTACATTGTTGTTTAAAAAAAATTTCTTTAGAGATTGATGCAGCTTTTTGCGTGGCTCATTTTTTAGATTCTGCCTATAATGATTGTTTTCATTGAGAATTATAACTCTAAATTTTTTATAACATTGCAAAATATAAACATGAGATCATAAATATCATCATTCATATTCTTCTAGCAAAAGAGCTTCGATAGAGGGGGTTGAAGGGCATCGTAGTTGAAGAGTGACAAAATTCAGATCGTAGCAGGGGATTGAATTAAGGCACCTAATGATTGTGATACTATTTGGGAAAGCTGACCTACCTATCTATAAGGCTAAAAACATCGTATAAGTTGTTCAATCATTATAATGTCTTGAACAAAGTTGAATTACAAAACTATATGTAAATAACTAAACCAAACCCAAATTCTATTTAGGTTGGGAATTCTAAGTATAAAATCTTAAGAGTATTGAGAGTTTAAATAGTTATAAATTTATGTTTTGTGTTATGCCAGGTTTTTTTACAAAGTTAACTCTTACTTTATGTAATCCTAATGAGCAATGATGACTAGTTATGAGGAAGTCTGCAACAAGTAAGTTATCCATTTGAGGCAAATTTCCTACCTCGATTCTCGGAAACAATATTGTGTATCTGTCCATATATAACTATAATGATAAGACAAACAACTAACAACAAGGACACTAGAGAGTATGTCGTTCCCCGACATCATCTTACCAATATGAATACAACTCTATGCGAAAAGAAAATTGTAACAAGTTATTGAAAGGTGGATACATATTTTGCTCAAAACTATTATGATTGCATATATTGTTATATTTAGACATTAATATTATTATTATTAAGTAGACTATCTATTAGCAAATCGGCAAATCGGAAAGAAGGTGAGAAAAGTTTATGGCAAAGATTACATATTATTCAAAGCTAGAAAGACATTGAGACATGTTGCTTACCTTTGTGTTATTGCGATAAAAATCACGTTTACTATAGTGAAGGCAAAGAACATGTATTTTTCACCCAACAACTACAAAAAATTTCTCACACCTTCAACATATAATAGCCAAAAAATTTCTCACACCTTCAACATATAATAGCCATGTATAGGTGGGTGAACAATAAACATTGTTGAATCATTTCCCACTTGTACATGTGCCATCCAAATAATTTTCTTTGTAAGCACTGCCACATTCAGTGATTACAGAGGCAACCTAATATAATTCAACACATTTATTACATTTATAAAAGCATATGAAATGACTTTAATATAAGCTCAAAAAGAATGAAATGTTGAGTTTTAAGTATTTCAAAATGAAATGACTTCAATATAAGCTAAAAAAGAATGAAATGTTGAGTTTTAAGTATTTCAAAATTTTATGTTTTTTTCATTTAATTTTGAATTTAATATTTAGTAATAATTTCGTAAAACATATTACAACTACTTTAATCACAACAATTTCTATAAATGAATAAAGAATTAAATAAAAAAATAAAAAAATAAAAAAATAATTTGTTTTTTTTAAATAATAAAAAATTAAATTTAGAAAATTAAAAAAATTAAAATATATTTGTTTTTTAAAATCAAATAATAATTTTATATAATATTAAAAAAATCATAAATTTGCCTACAGAGGTGTAGATCGATTGGCAAGTGCCTTGTAAATAAAAGGAAATATGTAAAAAGAGGTCTCAAGGTCGTTTCTCACCCCGATTTATCCAGAAGACCTGCTTGCGAGCGACACGATTTCTCCCTAAGGATTATAAGACAATATGCATGATTCGACCTTGTGTCACACGAGTACAACACTGCCCTTGTTACCAATTCTTCTAGTTATAATTTTTTTTTTTTTTTTAAATACCCAAAATTATGTAAAATCAACGACTAAAAATAACTCCTCAAAAACTAACTTAAATTTGTTCCCGAAGGACATTTCCACACTAATAAGACGAAAAATACCAAAGGTTAAGGGAACTTTTCAAGTCCCACCAAATTAAGTTGGAGGGGTATTTTAAGCCCACCAAATTGGGCATCGCGCTTTGCATAGTGGGGAACTATCGAAGAAAAAAGTGAAAACCTAACAACATAGATAATACAAAAGGAAAAGGTATAAGCCTAACAACATAGAAAATACAAAAAGAAAAGTGGTAAGCCTAACAACACAGCGAATACAAAGGTGAAAACCTAACAACATAGAGAATACAAAAGGTTTTAATCCTCAAGGTTTATATGCTTAAATCGATCCAATAAAGCATATGGATATGGACTAAGAATCTATATATATAAATGGTGCCCTTTGCTTTTAAATGTAACAATTATATGGCTGTGAGTGAGTAAAGTAAATGCATAAAGTCATGGTTACACAATATTTATGTACTCTTTATATATATATATAAAAGGTGCTCTTTGCTAAATGTGCCAATTATATGGCTGTAAGTGAGGAAAGTAAGCATGCAATGTGTCTTATATGCAAAGTAAATGCATAAAGCTTGTGTGTATATGAAAGCATAGAGTAACAACATATGTGCAAGTTTAATTAAGGGAGAATTAATATTTAAGAAAAAATAAATACAATGTTTCTTTCAAATTCCAAAGGATGATACATTAGATGCATTCCATTGTTTTGAGAACAATCCAAGCATTAATGTGGAAAGATTATGATTATTTAATATATAGCAATGTGTGCATCATACATATAAATGATTACTAGAAGATAAAGTTGAAAGTTCTTTCAAATTCCAAAGGATGATACATTGGATGCATTCTATTGTTTTGAGAACAATCCAAGCATCAATGTGGAAAGATTAGATTATGATTATATAATATATAATAATGTGTGCATC
>ML824951.1:25607-48849 GCA_009831015.1 Picea engelmannii
GATGCCAAATCCACCACAAACTACCCAAAACACTTGCCCAATAAGCTCCTCAAGGCTGCTCCTCAAGAATCAATGTTGCTCCAAAACCCAAAAGCTCCAAAATGCTTCCAAATGCTCCCAAATGATGAATGAGAGAGGTGTGAAGCTCTTAGAGGGGGTTGTTGTGCCTTTATAACATTCTGTTAGGGTTTAAGAGGGTAAAGGGTTTAAAAAAAACAAAAAAAAATAAGATTTTGGCATCCGCGGGCGACCTTGAGAAAAACAGAACCAAACTGGCCAGTTTAAGACGGAACCGGCCGGTTCGGTACCGAACCGGTCGATTCTGTCTTAAACCGGTCGACCGGTTCGGTACCAAATCGGCCGGTTCCGTCTTAAACCGGTCGGCCGGTTCGGTTTTTCTACCTGTTCGAACTGGTCCGCCTTCTAAACGGTCAAACCAACCGGTTTCGGTTTCGGTTTGGCGGTTTTTAAAACACTGGCAAGCACTAATCTCATTGTCTCTCAATTTACATTCAAGTTATCTTTTGTGTTGTAGAATAATCGCTTAAGTGGTTACATCTTTCATTTGGAATATCTGGCTTTCCACGTTTTTCATCTATCCTTAATTCTTGTACTTGTGGTGTGATCCTTCAAGAAGTGCGCATCCATCTGGAGGCATTCTCTTGACTGGGTCTTGAGTGCTTTGCGTCTTATTGCCATTGATAAGCAGTCCAACAGAACTCTATATGTTGTGAGCATGCTTGGCTTCATGTGTTGATGATTGTTTTATCTTGAGTATCTTTACTTCCTGCACATGCGAGTAAACGTGTTAGTATATTGTATATCTTGTATTTAGCTTAGTCTTAATCTGTACATCTTAAGCATTCTTTTATATATCTTGTATCTAGGCTAAGGTAGCTTTGTATCTAATATATTCTTTGTATCTAGTTGTATCTATCTTGTTATATTTTGTAATCTTTGTAACTTGTAATTATCTTGTAACGAACATCCCCTTAGATTAGTTGACCCCTTGCCCAATCTTAGGCACTAGTCTTAGTTGCCCTAGGAAAAGGTCTGACTTTCATACTCGGATAATTGCATCTTGCATTTGTTGCTTAACATCATAGGCTAGATTACCCCTGACCTTTTAAACAATTAAAACCAACTCCTAGAACACTTAAACGTTAATGTCATCTAGTAACTAGGGTCTACCCCCCCTTGGCTTCCCTAGGAGTTAGCCTAGACGGAAGAGGTTCAAGTCAAAGTGACAGCGTGGACTTTGAACCTAGGCATTATGCCTCCGAGGACACACTAAGTGTGCAGGACTTAGCTCACGTTTGCAAGTGTGTATAAGGACGGCAACAGGACCTTAAGGACCCTTTATGCCGCACAAATGCACAAATTCTTTATAAAATGGCGAACAAAAACCTGCCATGGGACATACTCATTCATAAACCTTACAACCCATTTAGCTAGCAGCACTGCCCCTTGAGCTCATATCTCAAACAAACATAGCCCACCAACTTCCCTAGGCATTTTACAAATGTTCTGTGATGCTAGTGGGAGACCTCTCTTCCCTACTCGTTTCCCCCAAACGGAACAACTTCAAGAGAGTCTCTAACTTCCTATAACATGTTGTAAAGGGTGCCCTTTGACCAATTTCCCTTCCCCATTCAATGTCTTCTCGGGGTGTAATAAAGTCATCTGGTTTGAAGCAATCCTTACTAAACCATGATTGCTCATATCATCCAATCTTTGCAACAGTAGACATGATTTTGTTCGCTGAGTCTTTAGCTATTGCTCATATCAAGCAATCTTTGCAACGGTAGACATAATTTTGTTAGCTAAGTCTTTAACTAACACCAAAGAGGAAATATGCAAGGCGATTGGTCTTCATCCTCCCAACATGTCTCTTTTTGTCCCCACATCATATGGGAGAGCATGCGAATGGATTCTTTATCAAACTAATTCAGAAGGGGACAAAAAGAGACATGTGATGCATTCAAAGCTTCTTCACACATCATAAGTAGATCATCCCCAATCACAACCCAAATTTTTTAAATAACTCAGAAGGGAGGAGGGCTTGAGGTTGCATGTACCCTAGTTTTGTTATTCCAAGAAAAACATACAAAACAATTTGTGGGCAAATTGAGATAGATTACCTTTTGTACATGGATCTGCCCAAGTAAATGAGGTTTAATTTCAGTAGGACAATTCCCTACTAGATAATCTTCAATACATACCAAATCATTCATTCAGCCTCAATGAACTTGCCTCCCTTTCATCTCTCATCAATAGGCTTTGAAATGGCTTCATTATTTCGTCAATGCACGCTTGGCAATGTTTTGGTAGTCTTGGGAACTCAATTCAAAGGGCATACCTATGCTAAGAAGCCAACAAACAGTGGTGAGTAATCATCTGTCCAAGATTGTACATAGACTATAGCTCCCGTGATCATTTCATGTTCCATTACAAAGGTCACTCCATATTACCTCCTCAAAGCCATAAAACACACAAATGTACCCTTTCCCTAGCCCCAAAGAAGATTATACTTACCATCCTCTAGATTCCCAAATTTCAACATACCATTTATAGATATCTTTATATGATTGCATTGGCTTGAGAAAGAACAAGATGACCACCCTTTTCTCCCCTCTTTATTAGCCAATATCCTTGAACTCCATGTATCATCGAAACTCTCTCTAATTCACTTGTATGTCCATTTTACTTTCACCTTGTATAGCCATCCTCCATCCATCTTCTACAACACTTATTTTCCCCTTACCATGACAACCTTGTGTAGCCATTGAAATTGATCCTTTTTATGATGTTTAATATAAAAAGTGCATGCCCCAGGGGTATAGAACGGTCGGTGATGGAGTCTATTGTTAAGGCACTTCGTTATGTGAAGTCGTCGGTTCGAACCCCTCAACTTGCCTTGTGTGTTGTGTGAGGGGCCGCATTGGCATGCCTAGGGTTATACTGGTAGCAATCAGATAACACAACCACGTGTCACGCAAGTACGTGCTCGATTGGTTGTTGATTTCCTCAGTCAACAAAAAAAATATATAAAAAATGCATCTCTATCTAGCTCTCGGCTCTTACTCGTCGTTCTACTTATGTATAAACTCCTTATTATGACACTTTGGAGTCTTTGTCACCACACAACCTGCCATGCCCAAAGACTCTATTGATGATCCAAAACAAGCTAAAGCTAACCATTAAAATTGCAAATATTTTCTTCTATTGAGGAAAGACTAATTTCTCTCCATATGAAGAAGGATCACACATCTTTGTACAAGAGAATGACTCATACTTTAAAAATATCCACTTGTCACATTCTACAACCTCATGTTTTATTCTCCCATGTATCTTCTCTTTATTATGTATCTAGCAAAACCCCTACCCAGCTTTTGTCGTAACATGCCTCCTATGATTTCTGCAACCCACTTATAAAGCCAATACATAAAGCACAAACCAATTAAAATATAGACATATAGGGTTTCCAGTTAAGTTTTAGAAGCATGGCATCCATTTTGGAGGGGCTAGGGATGGAGCTTTGGTCACCCTCTGCAACTGTATGAATTTAGGAGGGAAGGTGGGTTCACCAACTTCACAGTGTTTTCTTTATTTGGCTTTCCTACAAGCTACGGGTTTTTGCATGGCTTGTTATTTTTAAGGGGATCCCCTCCAAGGCCAAGTTGGCAAAGAGTGGGCTTTTTGATAGTTTCTTTCCCTGCTTGCTAGCGTTCTGAGACAATGAAGCATATCTTATGGGATTGTCAATTCGCAAGGAAGGGTTGGAAGTATGTCCAGGATCAGTATACAGTTCTTCTCCAAGGAAGGATTCATTGGTGGGTAGCCCTGTTTGGTGATTGCAGTTATTTGGTTTGTTTCTTTTTCATTGGGATTTCACAGTGCATAAGGATCTATGCTTTTTTTACCATCTAGAAGATCCATTACAAGTCTATTTTTTATCATGAAGTCGGTTCTTTGTTTGCTTTTTGTACATCAGGATGAGGTACCTTTGCAGCTACTCGCCAAGGTTCCTTGATGATAAAAGATGCCAAATCTTTAGATGCAGTAGCTTATTATGATTTTATGTTTGCCTTGGTAGTTTTGAAGAAGAGAATATAAGTTCCATTGTATATACCCTTCCACTATTTTGACTCGCTATTCTAAATATTTTTCTATATATATATGACATAGTTTTCCAAAAAAAAGTTCTATAACTCATCTCCTTGGTGAATTATCAGCGCGCTATGCTCAAGCGATAACTTCACCATTTTTGAATC
This sequence comes from Picea engelmannii, assembly GCA_009831015.1. NCBI lineage: Eukaryota > Viridiplantae > Streptophyta > Pinopsida > Pinales > Pinaceae > Picea > Picea engelmannii. Next base: position 29,882 of record ML824951.1, read on the forward strand.
CCTTGAGTTGTCTATAAAAAAAATTGTATTATTCACATGGGGTTAGCAAAACCTTTTCCCCGTGCTACTTCTCCTATGTCTGTTGAAGCCATTGCATTTTAGATGTATATAAACCCTTCAATTTTAAGGTCAATGGAAGCTAATACAATATTAATGTTCCTAGTTCTTGCATGCGAACATGTAAAATATATTTTTTATTCTTGAATTCCCAATGACAGAGGGATGGACATGCCCTAGAAAGTCAGGATCAATAAGAATTCAAAGATTATAGTCAACATTTTGAAGTATGAACCAAAGCTTCAACATTCAAACCTTAGCTTTCAGGATTTATTACAGGAAAATCGTTTCTGGTTGCAAATATGATGAAAATAATCTCAATCCGCATATGCCAACTTCCCAACCCGGAAGCTGACTAGCCAGCTAAAGAAGTGTCGTGCTTGAAGGAAGGCCTACTACAGGAGAATTGGTCCCATCAGTCAAATGCATTGACTTCACTTACAAGTATTCTTTGTGGAATTTAGTTCATCTCCTTTCAAGATTTTTAAATTCTTCTAGCAACACCTCTTTTTGAGTTGCACTAATCAGATCAACATAGATTTTTGTGCAAATTTTTTAATACCAAATCAGCTTTCAAAGCTTTTATTCTTAAAACTCAACTTTAGTTTGATAGAAGATTAACAATTGATTCACCAAACATCTTTACTAATTTATTGTCCCTATCCACCCATGGCCAGGCCATCCATTCGTGGCCCCTCCAACCTCCTAGCCCCACGCCCGTCCCTATCCATCCCACGGCTATCCATCCCATGGCCACCATCCACTCGCAACCCTTCCAACTTGCAGCCATCCCCAGCACCCATCCCCATCAACTCGTGTTCGTGTCCCCTCCAACCTGTGAGACCTCAATCTCCCTCTCCTCCAACCTCACATCTACCCCCTGCTCCCCCTTAACGCCTCCCATCTCCTCCTCCACCCCACCCTTCTCCTTCACATCACTTCCTCATCCCCTTAGTGCCACCCCCCTCCTCATTATTTTTCCCCACCCCTCCTCTCAACACGCCCTCCCTCCTCTCCCATCCTGTTCATACCATCAACCCCCTCCCCCTCAAGTTTCCACACTCCCCCCTCCTTTGAATTGGAAAACACACAATCCATTCAAATGATGGTAGGAGTAGAATCACAAAGCAAACCAGGCAAGGTAGTGGATTACGCAATGAGCAGCACACATATCAACACGGGGGCAAGTATACATAATAGGGCAAAGCCATCCATAGTAACTCTCTCTACAGACCACATTCTACTAGTTGCTCAATTTTGCAGGTTTACTAAACTATTAGAGAAGCTACAAGCGGAAGTGAGCACTCTTTCATCCAGAGTCTTGGAGGTGGAATCGAAGAACTTATCTCTCGGAAAATTTCTAATGAAAACCATGTGCAAGATACCCTTCGGCCACCAAACAACACTCTACATGCAAAAATTCTCAGTCTCAAAAATAAGCAAGAAGAAATATGAACCCAACAGGCCATTTTTAAAAAGGAAATAGTTAATTCTTGGGTGCAAGTGGCTAGGGGTAAGGACAAGACCCCCCTCTTGTTGTGGTCAAGGAAATTGTTCAGGCCAAGCTAATGGAAGAACGCACTATAAGGGCTCCGGAACTGAACTTAAAGGTCAGGGGGCATCCCTCAACCTCTCCAACCCCAGACCTCATGCAAGTTGCCGCCATGTTCCTCCAGGATAACCTTGAGCTTCCTGACCTTACTCTTGAGAGAGCCCGATTCAAATTTGATTCTACACTTTTCATCTAGTTCAAATCAGCAGGCAACCAACTTCAGGCTCTTCGAGCCAAGCATAGGTTGTTCGCCCTTCCTAGCTGGATATTCCTAAACGAGGATCTCATTAGATCTCAAGTTGCAGAGCTAAAACTCTCCAAGGAGTTGGTCGCAGTGGCACAACAGGAAGGGTAATGGGCAGTCATTAGAGACCTCAGGACCATCATCCAGCATTCCCCCTCCTCTGGATATTCCTAGCGTGGGTTCTCTAAATGAAAATCCCTTTGGAGGAGGTGGCAAGGCTCGGGTATTCTAGTAGGTTATTGAAACAACAATGGATCTTTTTGGTCATCATCGGGCATGATCTCAATGCTCTTGGTACATCTGAAATCCTCTTCATCAATGACACCCACGCGAGCCCTACCCAACCACTCTCAAACATAGCAGGTTATCATTGTTTTTCCACTTGTCATACGAGACCAGATTTTCAGGTCGTGTTAGAGGTTCAAGTTGAGTAGCCTGCCTAGCCAAGGACTTACTCTGGGGCAGGGTTTCTTTAGTTGCTTCAAACAATTTTGCTAGGTTCAAGTGGATTCAACTCAATGGGTTTGCCCCCCTCGCCAGAGACATATACATTGCAGTTTTCTACTTCCCTCCAGTTTCATCTCAGTTTGTTATCCATAGAGACTTAGACAAAGACCCCTATTTGGACCTATACGCTAGCATTATTCGATACTCAACAACAGGGAAGTCATCTTGCTAGGTGACTTTAATGCCCGCGCCTAAGCTCTTCAAATTCCTCTCCATGATTGTTCAGAGGAGATGTGTTCTAGTCTGTGTTCAGGAAACAAATACAGATTGAGTGGGACTCCACTAATTCTTTCATGATGCTTTATGGCCTATTACAGGTTATGAAAGGCACCTCCTGCAACTCAGTCAATCCCATGAGCTACAGATCTTAAACGGCCTCCCCTCCTTCCCAGATTGTCACTTCTTCACTTGTTGACCTCATTGTGGAGGGGCAAGTGTAGTGGATTATGTCTTGTCCAATCAAGATCTACTCTCCTTCATTCTCCATTTCTCAGTAACTTCCATCAGCTTAGCTAACCATGCTCTTCTATCTTTCTCTCTTCAAGCTAACACCCCCCTCCTCGTGCCCCCCAGGTCCACCTCCAACCACTTTTCTCTTTTATGAAGGTGATCTTGACATCTTTACTTCCCATCTCTACCAGATGCTCCCATTCAAGTCCCAGTTCTCATCCCTTGACCCTGTCGTTGCAAAATACACATGTCTTTCATTCACCATTTGGGAAGTTACTCTTTGATCCTACCCCCACTACACTCGATCCACCTCGCCTTCCCGAAAAAGTTCTGCCTCATGAATCGATGGTACAACAATGAATTCAAAATCCCCCACAGCCAACTTCATCAAGCCTTCACTCACACTCACCCTTCCTACCCCATATTAAGGCTTCTTGCCACCACCTCCTCTACCACAAGTGTTTTTTCATCTCCCAGAGAAGACAAGAGTTGACTACTTCCATCATCCGCTACCCCAAAAACATTTGGCGCACCATCTTCCCTCACCACTCCCCTCTCCATACCGATCTTGATCTAAAATCCATGTTTTCTCATACCTCCTGCCTTTATGACGTCCCTAGGAAACCCCTAATCCAAGTCACCTCTCCCCCCCTTCTTGCCATTTATTTTCCTATCGAGATATCCAAGACGCTATTTGAATGATGAACACTAGCAAAACAATAGATAAGGAAGGGTTCCAAGAAGAACTCTTCGAGTAGGGTCTTCACACTATGGATAGTCACTTGGTCAATCTGTTCAACCATGTGGTTCGTATAGGTTTTCCACAGTCTTGGTCACATCACACTATTCACCCAATCCACAAATCGGCCTCTAGTGTTGATCCCAATAACTACAGGACGATCATGGTGGGCCACACGTTTTCTACTCTATGCTATGGTCCTCCATTTAAAGTTCTCTTGGGAGCTTGAGCAAAGGCAACTTAGAGCTAGAGGACAAGTTGGATTTTGACGTGCGCACCAAAGCATCAATCACATCCTTACACTATGGGCCATCACAAGGAGGTGCGGCATAGCTCTTTGGAAATTTATTGTTGCTTTGTGAAGTTTTGGAAAGCATTTGAATCCGTCCCTAGGGAGGCCTTGTTCCAAAGGCTCAGAGATATTAGTATTTCAGAGATCATACTGACCACCATGATGCGACTATACAAGTCAATCCTTGGTCGTCTCCACATGACCCACGGGGCATTAGATTTTATTCAGAGTACCATTGGGATCAAACAAGTATGCCCCTCGTCCCCAACATTATTTGGCATCTACATTGACGAGCTGGAATCCTTACATGAGCACATTCAAGACGGAGATGGGTGCCTTCTCCACCAGGTCCTAATATCTATCCTGGCTTTCGTTGACGGTGTGATCATTTTGGCCTCATCTCCTAAGGGGTTAAAGAGACAATTGGATGTCCTAGCCATTTTTTGTGACCTTCGCGAAATGACAATTAACCTAGGTAAAACCAAGGTCGTGAATTTCAACGGGTCAAAGAAGACCCTCTTTGATCACCATTTCTTTTTCAGATGAAAGGAGATTGAGATCACTAGCACATATACCTATTTGAGGGTACAGTTCACAGGACCTCGCTTTATTTTGTTGCATGCACTTCAGCCCTAAGTCAGCAAGGGCTATGGATCCTTGACCCTTCTTGAGAGGCAATGTTTATGTAACCATTTTTAGGACATATAGTCCAAGATGTCTCTCATGGACACCCTTACCCGACCCACAATTTTATATGGTTCTAAGGTTTGGGGGGTGTTAGCACACTTTTCCACCCTCCAATTGAGCTGATAAAAGATAAAAAACAGCGATGAAAGGGCGGCTAATTAAAGGAGAAAAGCCTCAAATTGTCACGGGCTACACCCCTCTCCATTTGGGTTGGTGCTTGTCAGCCTCAGAGGGGAGTCCCGAGGGTGATTTGCTGCTGTCCAGAAGTCTGATTTTCTGCAAAATAGGACAAAAAACAGTGGTTGTAATGTGTTGGACAGTGTGTTAATTCTGCCCAAGATGTGGGGGAAAAGATAGTTTTGTTTGCTTGGAGGGATCCTGCAAGGTTACCACAAGAAAGAAACCGCTAATCTAATTGAAAAATTTAACAAAGTATCGACAAGAAGGAAGGTTCGGAACACAAACCTTCTTTATTATTAGGTTTGCAAAAGGGTTGATTACGCCACAATTGACAAGTCCACGACCGGTACAATGATCACCTTGCTTGAAGACAGAGTAGCTAAACTAGAGAATAAGAGAGAAGAATGAGAGAAAGAGTATGTTGTTGCTGCAAAAATTCGACCATAATGATGTAGCTCGACCTCCACTATATAGTGATGAGAGTGTAAATCCCAAGGAAGAGAATCATAGGCGCATAGGAGGTGGAATAGGGAGACTAGTAGTACGGATATGCGCATGCGAGAGTGAGGAAACCATGCACATGAGTGAGAGGAATAGATGAATGCATGCGCACAAGGTAAGAGGGAGTGAGAGGACGAGGTGTCGGCGCATGCATGAGCTTTGGGAGGTCACACGTGGGAGAGAGAGAAAAATAGGTGCATGAATGGAGGAATGCGCTTAGGAATAGAGAGAAGCGGTAACAAATGGCGCATGCAAGTAGGGAAGAGTGAGTGACCATGAACAATGCGCCACACGTGTGCAGGAGAGAGGAGAGAGAGAGCGCACTTGAGGAAGAAAAAGAAGAGAATGGGCATGAATCAATGTGTTTTTAGCCTTAAGGAGTGAGGAAAAAGCATGGAGGATAAAATTAGCAACCCAACGCATGTCTAATTACTAAATTTGGCCAAGTAATAAGTGATTTGGCCAAGGAGGAAATTTGCCCTAGTTTTTTGGGATTTTCCTATTTTTTAGGAAATTAGCGTTTGAAAGCAAATTAAGGGGAATTTGGTGAAATTAATGCATGGATAGTGAAGACATGTCAAGTGAAAGAAAATTAGTGAGAAAATTAAGCCTTGATTGGCTAAATCTTCTCCATGATGTGCCACCTCTTCACTTTATCTAATTCTCCGTTGACTTCATTTATCTTTGTCTTGGAAAATGCGCTCCTCTTCTTATGCCATGTAGATGCCACATCATACTGAAACTCTGCTAAATGTTAGAATCTGAGCCTGCCACATGTCATTTATGGAGACCGTCACTCCTGCTAGTTATAGAAATTGTTAAAAATAGGGTCCATCTCCTAAATTTTAGGAAACTATCAAAATGCTCAAGATGACTAGGAGAACACCGCCACATGTCAATTGTCTAAAAATAGACACTGTTAAAAATAGAATCTCCTTCGTGTCAATGATATCATACTCATCAAATTCGATTTTCCGCAAGTATTCCAAATCCGTAATCAGAATTGACATGCAAGCCCTGGTGCTCAACCTGCTAAAAATAGAAATATGTGACAAATCATCCTGGAACAAGTCCAAAGACTCAGAATGTCTCAAGGACCCATACTGCGTACTCATAATCTGATTCTCGAGCTTGGAGCTCAACCTGCTAAAAATAGAAAGTTCTTGCTTGTCACCCGAAAAAGTGTCATCAGGCCTAAAATCATTCAAGGACCAACCCTGTATGCTCAAAACTGCTCCCAACCATCAAGTGACCCTCTCAAACCATGTCTCCTAAAAAGTAGGGACACTTGTTGTATGTAAACATCTCTCTCAAATGCATAGAAAACCAAGCTAGCTCTAACTCTGAAACAAAAACAACCATGTACCGATCATGTACTTGTCTCTGATGGGAACCAACCTCTAGCTCAACATAAGTGCTAAACTCTGGGAGAATCTCAGAATGCCAACCAAAATAGTGCATGTTGGCTCTTAACCCTCAAGATTTCCAAGGGTGAAAATCTAGGGGTTAACAGGGGGCCAATTAACTAGAGTTTGATTGGTCCTGAACAGAGAGAGCAAAGATCATCCTCCTTCATTACATCATCATATGCAAGAAGATAGTCCCTCAACCTATCATCCTTGTAGAGTTTGGTGCTTGACCCTTTCGGCTTGAGACGGTGTTTAGCCTTATCTCACTCCTACACATTTGAGAGTTTCCCTGGCTCGACAAACGGGTGGGATCGATATCCATACTTATCCTATCATTCATTGAAGTCCATTACATTAGCCATTCCTCTAAGTCGCACTCGTTGTTGGTATGCAAGGGTCTCAGATCTTCTAGCATCTAATGGTATTATTATGGATCCACTTCCTCCATTTAGATACTCCCTTGTTGCGCCTGGCCACCTCTTACCTACCAAACAAGAGATGAACAGGATCATTAGAGATGGTATCTACAGGTAGTTTGTGTGGGTCACTTGGATAAACCCTTAGGGCTGGTCACGTCCGAATATGGCCTTCTATGTTGAGCACTTCAAGATTTGAGGGATGGACTCGTTGTTCGACCGCATTACACACTTCACCATTTGATACACGCTCTTCACATTTACTAGGCCAATTCAGAGTGGACTCTCATAAACTACGGATTGAGAGAGGCCACTAGATCGACCGATCAGACAATTTTTTTCAACTGTGCCATCTTTGAGAGGTTCAGACTAAGGAGCATTTTATCTTCCATTGCCCAGTTTACTATGAGATCCGAGGATGGTTCCACTGTCTTTTCAAAGAGCTCCAGACTCTTAGCAATTTCTTTCGGTACCTCGATCAAAGATGCATGGCCTTATACGTGCAGGAAGCCCTCCATCTCCGCTCTCTCATCCTCCAGCCACACCCACATCTTGGACTAGCCTCCACCGAGCAAAACACTTCCTTTTTTATAATGCTCCACTAGGGGCACTAAGAAACAGATGGATAGCAATCTTGTCCCTGACCCCAGACCAATGCAAACTCGAAGCACTATTTCTACTTCCATGAGACCCCAAAGACATTGCCAGTCCAGACCTCAGATCAGCAGACAGACCAATAGCCAGATAATATCTTCTAGACCACAACGACAAGCTCTCTCTTCCAGGCAACAGCACAGCACCCCGCCCAGCTGAGCTTTATCCATTTGGCCTTGGATGTTAGGAGAGATGGTTCCAATGGACCAGGATAGGCTTGTACCATTTGTATCATAGATTCTAGATCCACTCACCTTGTACATCTCTCTCCCAGATCATCTCTCCATCTTCAAAGTTGACTTTTCAGGATCTAGTATTTTACTTTCTGAATTTTGCTTTTATATAGGAGCCACTTTAGTTCTCCCACTTTGTATGGACATCATTGTACCTAACAGTCCCATCGACCTACGTCAGTGGTCATTTGTCAGACATTAATACAATCATCTTATCTTATCTTATCATCCAATGATGGAAGACAAAATAATTTGTACCTATTTGTTTTGGACCATCAGTTCATTTTCATCTTTATTGTCCTTCCCTCAAAGTCATGATTTTACATTTATTCAGTCCTAGCCATCTTAGACATCATTCAGTCTCTTCTTATCATCTTCTAGCCATCATTTCAAGGACTTTTTCACTGTCTCCCCTTTGGCATTTCCTTGCTTTTCACAGAATTCCTCTTAGCGCCTGGCTTGGTACTCAGACAATTTCTCGATTCTACTGTACAAGATTACGGCTGCTACTGACCCCTTAAATAAGATAATGTGAAGCTGGAAAATGCAAAAGGGAACTAGCAGACTTGAAGAACAAAGTCAAGGAAACATCTGTGGTGACCATGGTAGAAAAAGATTTGAAACGCTGGATGGGAACTCAGAGATCTGAAGCAGAGACTATATAGTATAAACCAGATGGAGAAGAGGTTGAATGAGCTGGGAAAACGGTGTAAACTCCTATTTGGCAGAAATGAAAGAGGAGAGCCACAAGTTTAAGGAGTATTCAAGAGATAACCAGAACTTATAGTCTGGGTGATAGCTATTCTGGTATATAAGGAACTTTTGAAAACTCTGGAGAGGATGATATCATCGATTAAGTGACAACACTTTTGTTCCAGACATCCTTCTCAGTTCTTTCTCCAGCAAAGAATCCCCAGATGTTCTCTCTAGCCTTCCTCAATATTTGTGCTTGTTAAGTCGGTGGTTTTTTGTTGACATGGTTATAAACACTTTTGTTAGCAGGCCAAAGACCTTGAATGGCAGGAATTGAGGGTCGTGTCCATAGCCTGCTAGTGCTATGGTTTTGGGCATTTTCACCACATCACAAGGCCTCATATATGCAAATCTTTGTAACCCTATGCAGTCCTTTCTATATATTGATATAATCATTTTCTGAGTTTTTTTCGGACAAAAAATACACCTTGATGAAGACTAGCAGTCAAAATCATATAATAAGTTATGTATTGTGGTTTGGTTGTGGATTAGTGGACACATAAATAGTTCGTTACTCGGATGCCATTCAGGATTGTTCTGACAACTCCAGACTCCAGCATAGTTTGTAGTTAATTTACAGCATTAAATCATAGCTTCATACAGCTAAAACTAACAAAAGAGCTGTAGATGGGAAAGTATGTAGAAATATGGTTGTCCAATCATTGCAGAGGCACCTTGAAATCATCTAATCATTTGGAATAGTCCCTCTTTGTGAAACACACCCAACATTAAAAATGATATTTGGGATTATGTAAACATAAATGATGCACTGTTGCAAGGTGTTTGCATTAGAATTTTACTCTCTTCTAGCTAGTAAGTCTTATCTGGCATTGAAGAATTTATTTCCTCATTATCTGGGCAAGAAGTTGGAATACTTGCGCATTATGCCAGTTCTGTACAGGACTGTTCTTACAACCAAAGCAATTATTTATTAGATTCATTCTTAATTGACACATCCTTACTGTGCCAAAGATTCACAAAATTATGACTTTATGACTGGAATGCATTATGTTGTATTTGAATAAGCTTTATTCAATCATTCTCTTGGGGCTGAATTATTTTGCATACATTTTTATTTTGCTGTGAATGGTATTTTAGAGAAGAAATTATATGATCTAGGAAGCAGTGCAGACGTTGGATAGCAATGTAGTTGTCTTTTATTATTATTATTATTATTATTATTATTATTATTATTTCCAGAATTTCGTATTGTAGCCATTGGCAAGCAGTGGAGAGCCCGGCAATTAAATAAAGGGATCTTAATGTGTTTGATTCTGTCAACTCTCGTCGAAGGGTTTTTAATATAAATATAATGAGAAACTAAGAACTCAGGTGAGTTCATTTTGGCCCGAAGGTCCTCTCTCTCTCTTGTGTTTTCTGAAGATTGTATGTGTTTGTTTATTATGCCAGCCATATCAAGAAATTTAAGATTAACTTAGTATGCGGACCATTCCTGTCTTCTGGCTTTTAAAGCTGCTTCTGATTGGACATAAATCTATGATTTTCAAGATATCTCTAGAATTATTCCATATGGAGTATTTCAATCACTTTCACTGTGTATACACAGGTCAAATCTCAGGGGCATCTTGAGCTACATGTTATCAACTGTAAAGATAAGAATTTCTATATTATAGCAAATGATCAAGCCAAATTAGAACAAATTTCCAAACAAAATGATTTTGACCATGAAACTTACCAACGTCACAATATCCACTCCACCAATGCAACACTGCATGTGCCCCTTATCAGAAATTTCTTTGATTTGTCCTCCATGAGAAATGGTATTGTGGTCCTCAGTTACAAGAAGCCCAGTAACAGGACGATCATTTCCTGGACATTCAATGACCTTTTATCAAAAAAATTGGGAATAACATAAGGCAACATAATTGTGAAATAAACAGCAATAAAGTTCACTAAATTGTACCCTCGCAATATTCCACATTCAACAACCTTTTTGGTTATCCTTTGCTTGAGCTTGGAATGATTCTTGACAAGTTGTGCAGCATAGCCAACTAGGAAAGCTCTCGAGGGACAAATCACAATAGAAAGCATGAAATCGGCATGCTCCAGAGACACCAGTTGCAGCATCCACCATTTCTCGAGCTCTCTCCAAAGCAACCGTGCTACAATCGCATGCATATACAACAACACTGCCATTTGCTCTGGGCTACCATAGAATTCATGAGTAGTGGCACTTCACATTTGCAGGAAGAAACAGAAACATAGAGGATTCCTCCAGTAAGATAAATCTAATTTATAATCCAAACTGCATTACTTCTCCCCAAATAAAACAGGAAGATTTGCATTACTGGGGACAATGACAAACTAACCAAGAAAAAGGAAAGAAAACAAAGAAATAAAAAAGGAAGAAAAAAGAAAATAAAAATCATGAAAATCCTAGCCCAACCTGAACAAGATTCAGAAACCTAGAAGGAGGAGACCAGGAAAAAATAACTTTGTTTTTTAACCCCAACAAAGGCATGGAAAGCTTATAAATCAAACGAAACGTCCCAACACAGAAAAACCTAGCAAGGCACAAATGCACTTCAAAATAGGGAAATTTTTATATAATATGATAATTTTATAGTTTTGGACCATCGGTACTTTGCAAGCATTATCTTTTATCAAGGTGATACTACTCATGATGGGTTCTGTCTCCACAGAAGGTGTCAAAGACTTTCACTTAGTGCATATCTTCTTATTTCTAGATTGAATCAGAATGCCTCACTAGGTGGGCAGAGGCCCTTAATGTCAGTCGTGGTTGATAGGAGATCAGATGAGATAATTTTATTAATGTCCAACAAAAAGACCACAATAGTAGGTCAATGGGACTCAGAAGTACAACCAGTGCAAGTACATAGTAGGAGTGCAAAAGAAGTCCTATCACTCATCTACAAATGTTGAGATTCACAAGAAATAGATAGAGAATCGAACGGAACCAACATAAACCCAAATTCTGCAATAAAGAAAAGAACAAACCAGCATTAGAACAGTACAACACTTAAAGAGAAATCATCAATGAGTGCAACCCTAGAGAGAGAGAGAACCCAAAAACAAGTGCGCTAGAGAGAGAAATAAACTCAAGCACAAGAGAGCGCAACTCTTGATAGGTGCCCTTAGGCAAATCACTTTATTAAGAATGAAAAAAATCACATGATGATCAATTACAAATGAGAGTTGTGTATTTATACACAACTTAAGAGTGGGGTGCTTTCCCCAAGAGGGATTGCAAACCTACATGTACAAGGCCTGCCTTAGTCAAACCTAGAAAATATTGATCACAATATAAGGATGATCGTGGCCAAAAGTAAGGCTTACACCATTTTCAACATCCCCCCTTAAGCTGAACAGGGGCACCGGAGAAAAATAATGAATACAAATGAGAGTGGATGTGTAGATTCCCAACTCAATATAAGGTTGGTCCGAGGTCGAGACCAAAATACAAATGAGAATGGGTGTAAAGATACCTAACTCGATATAAGGTTGGTCGTGGGTATATATATACCCAACTCAATATAAGGTCAGTCATGGCCAAAATACAAATGAGAGTGGGTGTATAGATACCCAACTCAATATAAGGTCAGTCATGGCCAAAATACAAATGAGAGTAGGCTGAAAATGAAGATTGCACCCCTATTTTCAACATCCCCCTTAATTTGAAAAGGGGGCCTTGGAGAGAATGCATTACATCACAAGATTCACATCCCCATTAATGTTGAACAAGGGCCACATAGAGAAGATATTACATATCATCCCCCCCTAAACGCCTTAACTCCCATACCAATATGATTCCACAAGTTTGTGAAGATAGCCACTAGCAAGAATGAAAGGAGACTTTTGTAGGATAGGATCCAGAAGAGTCATCAATAAGGTCCTCATCGTCAACATTTGTCTACTAGTTGATATACACAAATCCACCGAAACAAGCTGAAAATAATCTTTAAAAGGTAGTGAAAAAGATCCTGATGAATCGTGAGTAGGAACTCCATAAAAGAAGGTGAGGAAGTACTTAGGTCCTGCAAGAGAACTGTTGATGTTCTTGGTAGTAGCAGGAGGTATTCACCTCCGGGACAACTTTTCTTAGAGATGAAGATGCCAAGAAGTCAAAGAATAACCATTGAACCGATCAAAGAAGCCTCAGAAGAAATTAGAAGATCCCAGAAGAAAAGTCGGCTCCACAGAAAAATAATAAAGAAGTAATATAATGCTCCAGAAAAGAAGTCGGCCCGATAGGAAAAAGACAGTGAAAATATATTTTCCAGGAAGACAGGTCAAGCCTACTGGAAAAGACACCTGCCCAGTCCAGTATAAATAAAGGTGACGCCTTCCTCATTTGACATACACACACTCACTCATCTATAGTGCAAGTCTTGTGGAGAGTAGCAGCTGCAACAGTCCAGTGAAGAAGGAAGGAAGAAGGGTGCAGGTTGGTTGGGGTTTCCTCATAACCCTCACTAGGGTTTATCTTTTGCCTTGGTGGTACGCTGGTGGAGGCCAAAGACTCTAGCGCTCTGGCTAGGGTTTGATGCAGTTGCATTGTTGGGTTATCTCTTGTGGAGATAAGTATTCTTCTTTGTTGGTTTGCTCTAGTAGATAGAGTTGGTTCTTGGTTATATTGCATTGGCAAGGATATTCTCTGTAAGAAAAGTTTGTTGGGTTTTTCTCCCTTGTCAAGAAAGGTTTCCCAGGATAAATCTTTGTGTCTTCTTGTGTTCGTTTACCTGCTTCTTTATGTTTTAGTATATGCTTATTGAATGTGAAAAGAAGATTAAAATGCTATGGTAAATCTAATGTTAACAAAACTAATGAAAATCCACCGAAACAAGCTGAAAATAATCTTTAAAATGTAGTGAAAAAAATCCTGATGAACCGTGAGTAGGAACTCCATCAAAGAAGTTGAGGAAGTACTTAGGTCCTGCAAGAGAACGAGTAGTCATATGCCCACAAATGGCACTATGAATCAACTCAAGAAGCTAAGAAGCACACCTCACATACAAAAACCTAAGGCAACCATTTGAAATCCATCATCTATGTCCTTTATAACCCATGATAATCAGAGAGGAAGTGTCGATGCTTGGTCATATCCCTTGTTAGAATATAATGCTTACAAGCGTAATAAAGTCACCTTAGTGATTTAGGCTATAAGATATATTTTCCGATTATTATTAGCGTTTAGGTTTTAAACAAATAAGACCTCTCAAACTCTATATAAGAGAGGTGAATCTCATTGTAATGGTGTGAGTATTTCCTTAAAATATAATATTGTGTATTTTCATCTCAAACCTATCTAGGGTTTCAGGATTTAGTAATCAAGCTCATTTCATAACATCCCTAGTAGCTTTAGAGTCAACAAAGTATTCCTAGGAAGTGGAGGAGGACCACCAACATATAGAGTGCACAATCGGAGATGAGTCCATTAGGTTCAACAACAACATAAAGAAGAAGGCTTTGTAAAGTATTTAAAAGTTCATCATGATAGACCGAAGAGAAAGAGAAGTGCCATCTTCCCCAAAAAAAATTACCGTGTGCAACCTCTTGTTGCAGAGCAAAATAAGGAAGAGAGCATTGGCCTTAAAGGAGTGCTTAACCCTAAAGAAAAACCTACAAAACCCTAGAAAAATAGGTATTGGCCTTGAAGGAGGAAGGTCTAAGGCCTAGGAAACCCTAGAAAAAGATATGATTCAAAAAACCATAGTTTCGCAGTCCTAAAGAAGCCTCAAGTGATGACACTAGCCAAAAATATTTTAGATCAACTGTTGAATTGAGCAAGTGAAATTCACCCCCACTCTGATACCATGTTGAGATTCACAAGAAATAGCAAGAGTATCGAATGGAACCAACACAAACCCTATTCTGCAATAAAGAGAAAGAACAAACCAACACTAGGGAAGCAAAACACTTGAAGATAAATCAGCCAAGAGAAGTGCAACCCTAGAGAGAGTGAACCCAAAAAAAAGGGAGCTAGAGATAAATAAACCCAAGCACAAGAAAGTGCAACTCTTAATAGTTTCCCTTAGGAAAATCCCTTTATTAAGAATGAAAAAAAATCACATCATGATCAATTACAAATGAGAACTGTGTATTTAAACACAACTTAAGAGTAGGGTGCTTTCCCTGAGAGGAGTTATGAGCCTACCTGTACAAGGTTGACCTTAACCAAACCTAGAAATACAATAATGATTACAATATAAGGTCAATCATGGCCAAAAGTGAAATTTACGCCATTTTCAACAACAAAAGAAAAAAGCTAAAGAGCCAGAAAATAGTAATCAAAGTAATACAAATACAAAACCCATGTCAAATATTAAATTTTATTGTCGAGGTGTGTCAAAGCTAGAAGCAGAACGAGGGGAGGAAGAACAAAAAAACTCCCCAACAGAGTCATAGATCACCAAGGAGGAGCTAATACACTATCTAACAATCTCTTTCGTTGAGAAACCAGACTGAGTGGACCAGCATGTGTGATCTTAGGCAAAAGCCAACCATCTGTCACAACTCTCCTAGCACTCGAATTCATTAGGAAGAATCCAGTGTTGGAGCTTTGGTACTCAAGAAAGTGGAAGGGAAAGTAGCAAAATTCTAGCGTGAGCGAAGCCTCCTCAAAACCCTAGCGGAAACCGGTCTGTTAGCTATAGGTCTAGAAGAAATGTAGGTCTCACTGATTTGAACGTTTATGTCACACAAGACTCTCCACATCTCTTACGATCATCTGTCACCAAGATCGAAGGAAGTGATGAACCTAACAATGTTTATCAGTGAGACCAATAATAGAAAGCAAGGTTTATACCATCCCTTACAGGTACCCACTTGACCCTAGGAAAGCATTTCCATGGATTTTGTGGGTGGTTTGCCAACAATCGGGAAGGGACGTGACTATTTGTCTGTGGCAGTTGACAGGTTCAATAAGATGTGCATTCTTATGCCTTGTAAAAAGACTATCAAAGGCCAAGAAGTAGCAAATATGTTATTTGAACAGGTCTAAGTGCACTATGGGATACCAGGGAGCATCATCTCAGATAGGGATACCATATTTCTCAATGCCTTTTGGACTACACTTTGGGAAACGATGGACACCAAGTTAAAGAGATCTACAACATTCCATCCACAAACAGATGGGAAAACAAAAGTCATCAATAGGACTTTGATGCATCTTTTGAGGGGCTACAATCAAAAACATTCAAAAACCTGGGATGAAAATATGATCTATATTCAATAATCTTATAACAAAGCAATCCACACTTCTACCGGTAAGTCCCCTTTTGAAACTTGCTTTGGGTATTTGTTGCCTTCGCCCTTGGTTGTTGTCTATGGATAGCAAGGAGGAGTGAGGGAAGACATCACAAAAGAAGAGTTGAAAGCTTATAAATTTGTTAAAAATATTAGACAGATCCATTTGCAAGTACAAGAGATGTTAAACAAGTCACAGGTAAGGTACAAGGCCCGACATGATCAACACAGAACTGAGAAAACATTCAAGGTGGGAGACAGAGTTTGGTTGCAACTAAACAAAGAAAAGCTACAGGGTCTTGGTAAGAAGATCAAGGCTCTGCGGTATGGCCTTTTTGAGGTATTGGAGAAGGTGGATGATAATGCCCACAGACTTAGTCTACCCCCATATATGCACATTTACTTAGTAATGAATGTGGAAAATCTAAAACTCTATGAGCCTTCCATGTTGGATCAAGAAACTAAGGAGCAAGCCCTACCTACCATAGAGGACTTAGCACCAAAATCTCAAGCAGAGTTGATAGAAGATACAGTTTTGCAGAAGAAGTCTAGAACTACCATACAGGGGTAGATGACCTTTGGCAGATCGAGTTGAAAGGACAACATCTAGGCAAGGCAAAATGGTACTCCAAGGAGAAGGTAGAGAAAAAGTTTCCTCGCTCCTTTCATTAAAAGCTTTTGGGGACCAAAAGCCTCCCTAAATGGGTCATTATATAATTTGTTCTATATCTTGGTATTTTCTAGGTGGAAAAATTGGAGGAATTAACTTGCAAGGCCCATTTTAGTGGCAAGTCCCAATTTGGAGTATACATCTTGTGTTCATTTGAATGGTGTGATCTTTTGCTTGTTCTTTCATTTTTGTATTGCAGTTATTTTCATAGATTTGATCAATATGCAAGTGAAAATAAATCTGAGATCTAAGGAAATAAACCTGCATAACAAAAGATTTCAGCATAATACAATATTTGTTGTGATGAACTGTTCCAGTGGAATATCCATGACAGTTTACAGATCACTAACTGGGCAAGAGATGCAAATGTCGAGAAGAGCACTTTATGGTTTTGTTTCATCTTCGGAAAAGGTATGATTTCTCGATTCAACAAAAAACAATGATCACTTGCGCTCGATTTAGCAGAGGCAAAGTATATGGCAATGTCTTATGCTAGTTGTGAGCCCATATGGCTTCGCAAGTTAATAGCACAGTTGACGAATGAGATGATGGAGCCTACAATTGTTTAATATGATAATTAGAGTTTTTTCAAGTTATCCAAGAATCCAATGTTTCGTGATCGCTTCAAGCACATCAATATTTGGTACCATTTCCTCATAGACAAAGTTCAGAAGGGAGTAGTGGTTCTTGAGTATGATCCTTCAAATTCGCAGGTGTTAGAGATTTTGACCAAGCCCATGGCTAAGGGGAAGTTCGAGATGTTGAGAGAGAGACTTATTTTGGTGGAGAGCACCTTCCTCACTAAGAGGGAGTGTTAGTTTCTTCACTTTGTTGCTATGTAGGTGATTCTCCTTCAATAAGGCGCGCTCAGCAAATCCATATCTAGCCTTGATCTATGTGCATAATTAATTGTTGTTGGTAATAAAGGCACAACTAGGGAAGGTGTAGTAGGGTGCATTGTTTTAGCAGGCATCTAGTGGTCTCATGTATGCATGTTGTCTTGAGTTGAGCATTGTTCTAAACTTAGAGTACATGCTTAGAGTAGTTTCCTAAATTAGAGTTCGGCATTGTTTCCAAGATGGAAATGTTAGCATGCATTTAGTTTTCTCCAGTGGGCATGCTAATCTAGGCAACCTTATATTTGCATGAAGATGAATCCTTCTCTAGGGAGGTGTATGCATTAGGGTTTATCTATTCTAGGGAGGTGCACCATGAGGGGTGTATATGTTCATTGTAACCCTAATCCCTCTAGTTATATAAAGAGAGACAAGACGCTCCATGGTGTTGAGAATCATAGCTCGGATAGGCATTTCTGCACAGGTTCCGTGTGAATGTGCGAGAAGTAGTTCGAGATATTTTCGAAAAGTAATTATATTTTCAAAAAGTGATTCTATTTTCTAAAAGTAAATTCTATTTTGTATTTTACTGTAGTTAGAAAGTGAAAGTCTTATTTTTAGCGGTTGAGTCTAAAAAATGTATTTCATGCATGCATGACTTAGACTAGGAGTAATCTCAAAAATAGATTAGGGGTTTGGTCTCAACTAAAACTATAAAGACAAGACAAGATAGAGAGTTCACACACACAAGAACACTTGAGCAGTTGAGCAGGTTGAGCGACAAAGAGAGGGAGAGTGAGTAGGCATCCAGAAAAGAGGCATTTCCAAGCAGCAAGCAGTCCCACACTACCCTGTATAGTCATAAGGAACAGTTTCGTACAGCTATACAGAAGTCTGGACAATAGTATTGACAGAACCGTATGGAATCCATACAGTCATATGGAAATTGTACCATAGTGTCGTACAGCAAAAAAATATTGTTTCTGGGTTTTTTCAGTAGGTTGTACTCTCTTGGCAGGTTGTTCTGCTCAAGTTCAAGGTGATTTTCGGTAACCATGCAGAGCTGTTTTTTGGGCAGCATGTGGAGGTTTCCTTCCAAGTTTTTCGAAGGAATGAAAAGCTAGTTTTGAAGGGGTAATTACCTGTGTTGTGTGAAATTAATTTTTAAGCTTCTGCTATTTGATTTCCAGCTATTGTGTGATTAATGCTATGGTCTGAAATTTATTTCTGCATTAATTAAATTCAACAATCTACTTGTTTGATTGAGATCATAAGGACTTTAGTAGCCTAGGGATGGGAATTTTCACATGTGGTTGGGGATTAGACATGGAGAGTTTTGAGCTTTTGCATTTTAATTTCTTCTCAGAGCTGAAGATTTTCCAGGTCCTAACACGCTGCCAACTAGGTTTGTCTTTGACCTCAAGTTGGCTCTAAGTTTCAACTGTCAAACAAGGGTTTGTTGTTGTTTTATAACAGCAAACTGTTCAGAAACTTCTTTGTTGTTTTGTTACAGTTACATAGGCCATTTAGGTGCTCTAGCATGTAGTTTTTGTCACCAAGA
>ML824951.1:135054-169935 GCA_009831015.1 Picea engelmannii
TCATTGATCTCAATCCATTGGGTTGTACCTGTTGAAATCTCAATTCCCAGCACCTCGATTTGCATTTATGTTACAATGGCTCATCTCTATTACCCAAATAATGTAGCCAAATGCATATAGATCTTAAACTCCAGTACTTTGTGATTGATAGCATGAATGAGAGTTCCATAGTTTCTGACATTCTCAAGAACCCATGCTTGTTGTTCCAGCAAAGTCTGTATGTATATTTCTATGGAACTAGTCAGAAACACTGAAATGACTTTTCCTAACACCAAAATTTGGATGAGTTGGAAAGATCACCCTTCATCTCCACATCCACCCTCAAATATTAATATATGGAAATGACGTTTCCTAGCGCATCCATTTCTCCAAGTTGCAACTTTGTAGAGACTAAACAAAATCCTATTCAAAAAATAAAAATTTAAATATTGGAAAAGTTTTTCATCCTTCACTCCTCTCTCCAATGATGGTTAATATTATTCATCAAATTCATCCTATGTCCAAGTTGAAGCATACTTTAGAGGAGACAATACTGGTTTTCAAATGCATAAAGATATCCTCTTCATTTGTTTCCCTATGACAAATTATTTTTCCTATCAACGAATATTTTACTCAATTTTGAATAGATGTTCAATAATAAATATTTATAAGTGAATCTTTATATCAGTAGAAATTTAAATGAATTTTTTTTAAAAGACGTATAAATATTTTACGATTTGAATATTTTTTTCGTAATTTTATTGGGATTCGATTATAGAAAAATTGTTGGAATTGCAATTTTTAGTTATTGGATTTGTATTTTTTATTGCAAAAATGAATTCAACACCCTAAAAAATCCTTATTACACCTATAGTGTGCATTCTTAATAATTACTGAGTTCTAGACAAATTGGTTAGAAAAAATGACAAAAAATTTGAGACCTTAACATATTTAAACTACATTATCTTTTAATATGTAATAAATTTTGGAGTTATATGGATTTTATGAAAATAATGACAATTATGTGTTGATGTTTTATGATTCTAAGCTCTTGATAGTTATTTCCTTATGATTAATAACATGATTCACTTTCATACAACAATTATCATAGAATAACTATACACTAAAAATCTCAACTATAACAATGCAGCGGAAATAACAAGATCTAGAAATATTAACCATGCACAATAGACACGAGAACACTTGAGTTTATCATGGGAAACCCAAACTTGGGAGAAAACCCAATAACCTTTCTCTAGAAGAATTTAGTCCAATATATTACCAGTACATCACCATTAATAGCCAAAATACCATATAGAGAATATCCTTCCCAAGGCCAACATCACCAAGACCTAGTGCCTCAATAAAATGACCAAGAATAACCAAGCAAGAGCTTCTACAAGTGTGGTGCACTCTCCAAGATAACCATTAACCCATAAATAACGAAACTGCCAAAACTGCAGCTGCAACTGCCTTGTGCACACTGGAGAAAAAGGTTTATGACTATCAAAATGAAATGAGCCATTCATGTATTTATATTGATCTGGGCGCCAGTCTGGGGCCAACTTCTTATTTATGGGTCTTCATTTTTATTATTATTTTTCTTGTGGAGCCGACTTCTCTTCCTGGGTCTTCAACTTCTTCTTGGGGCTTCTGTAATGGTGTAGATGGGTCTTCTTGTACATTCTTGTGGAGAATAATTTCCCAAAGTTGCAAATCTCCAACACTCCCTCTCAACGAGGAAGATATTCTCCATACTTGGATTTCTTCTACCATAGAAAGGTTCTCTTCACGATCCATGTTGGTGTGTCATCTCCACACATGCATTCCATCCTGGAATATGCATGTGATAACATCTCGAGTCCATCCACTCCTTGACAGGAGAAGGACTACACCTAGGCCATTCACCACTAGCAGAGCCCCGTGAGTGAATGAATCATTACCCTTGGTCATATCAACACTAACATAGCCCCATGCAAGACCAATTTGGTATAATGTCTGCATGATGCTTATCCGGGCCACTCACCACTAGCAAAGCCCCGTGGATGAGTGAATCATTCTCCTTTGGTCATATCATCACTAGCATAGCCCCATGCATGACCAATCTAGGAAGAATGTATGCTCTAACCTAGAGAACATCAACATATCTAGGTCATTCACCACTAGCAGAGCCCCGTGAGTGAACAAATCATTCTCCCTTGGTCATATCATCACTAGCATAGCCCCGTGCATGACCAATCTAGGAGAACATTTGCCCGATGCTATCAATATACCTGGGAAATTCACCACTAGCAGAGCCTCGTGAGTGAATGAATCATTTTCCCTTGGTCATATCAACACTAGCATAGCCCCATGCATGACCAATATGGGATAATGTCTACCCGATGTTGAAACATCAACTCTCGTCACTAGCCAAATCAACATGGCTAATCCTGTGTATCATCCTCCTCATCCAAATCAGCATGACCACTCTGGGAGGATATTTGCAATCTTCTCATCTGTGGATAAGTACTAGAGCTTCATTGTTCACTTATGTACCATGTCTCGGATGAAGTCTTGCAAGAAGCTTCTGAAGTTGTACCACTTCATAACTTGTGACATTGGTTGTGACATACTTCGTCTCTGTTCTATTGAGTGCTATATAAGTCTGCTTTCGGCTTATCCCATAAATCATAATTGATTCCAAGCCGAAGCAACACCCTGAGCTGCTCAAAATAGCTACTGCATTCCCTGCTCAATCAGAATCTGTATATCTCTGCAGCCTCACTTCATCACCTAAGACAAATCATATCCAATTGTACCATGCTTCACTGCCACCCACTAGAACAACCTTGGTTTCAACCAAACATTGGCTCAGGGTGCTCACTGCAAAGAAAATATCTAGCATGGCATTAATCAGGTACATCAAGGATCTAATCTACTACCTATACATCGTGGGATCCACCAAATATGAATCTGAAGCAGAATCACTCAACTTCTTCGGATTTGTCATCATAGATGTAATCATGGACTTCCAGTCCATCATATCGAATCTCACTAGTATCCCCTGAATGAGGAATATCTCATCTGATCTCATCACACCTCTAATCCCAAGAGTACATTTGGCCAGGATCCTCCATCTTGAACTCTGAGGCCAACTCCCTCTATGACTGGAGTAAGTCATGTTGTTTGGTCTGCCCCACTGATTTCTCCCTCTATGACTGAGACAAAATCCATACCCAGTCCTCATGATTGGTTTCTTCCTCTATCAGTGTAGAAAGATCTACTAAAACTAGTGCATTTTCCTAGGATATCTCACATCTCCTTGAAGCCTCCTCAAATCCTGAAGCATGTTTGTCAGTCCTGGAAGATGTCTCTCTCCCACTTGAACCTGGGGGGGGGGAGCTCCCTCTGAATGATCGACTCTCCCTCTGAGCCAACTGACTCTCTTCGAGACCAGGCTCACTCTGAGTCCACATGCTCCTTCTAAATCTTGACTCCCTTTATGTCTATACAATCTTCGAAGCCATCTGCTCCCTTTACATATGTTGACTTCCTCTGAAGTCTGATCTTCTATGAACTGTCATGGGAGGTTTCTCCTCCCTACTGGATCCTGAGGGTTGAATCCCTTTGAACTCTAGCTTCCTTTGAACTAGTACAAGGTGGGGTCATCTGCCTCACTACTAGTGGAGCCACTTGCTCCTCCTCATCAATCTCCATGTGGAACACTCTGTATCCCACAAAAGTATCCTTCTTTTCAGAAGGTTCTAACTTTGTCTTCTTCACCTTCTGTATATGGATGTATATTTTCATGTATACAACTCCATATTTGGATAGCCTGATCCATGTCTCAAACTAGATACCATCTAATATATTTCCTCCTGCAGCCGTCACTATAGCTCCCTCTCAGAGCTATCACCTGTGACCTTCTCGAAACAAGCGTAATAACAAAAAAAATAGCAGACAAGAACAATATTCTTATGATAAGGAAATAGGAACAAGAATAAATAATGGGAAACAAGTACAACACTTTTCCAGTGTTGTTACCAATCAATCCTCTATGGTAACCTACCTAGAACAAAACAAGAACAAAAGACAAGAGAAACAGTTTTCTAGTTTTGTAACCTCCATAGTAACCTTCCTGAGACAAAGACAATAACCTAGAACATGTCCTAGAAGAGATCAATTTCATCTTGTAAATAAGTGCATCATTAGTACTAAACAATGAGCATTTACACAATGATAATTGTACTAACAATATTCAAAACATTTGATATATAAAAAAAAAAGTACTTCGTAGTAATAGATCTCTAAAGACTATTGTCTAGTTTACAATATTTATTTAAGATGCAACAATATAAAAATATCAAACATGATATGCAAATCTAGAGTCTTAATTGTTAGGGAGGGCACACTATTCCTATGAATGCACTGGATCCAATGATCCCTTTGGGTCATTGCTTGGACAAGGTCCCTTGTACATCCCCTGCAAATACCCTCTACTTTGCTAAATGATATAGCTTGGAAACATATATAAGTGCATACCTCTGAAATTTGTAGCACCATCAAGATTATGTTCTAATATCAAGGTTTGCCAACTAACAACTCGCAATTGGAAATTGCAACTGTAACTGAAAACTGCAATTGTAACTGGCAACTACAACTACAACTGTAACTGGTAATTGTGCAGTGGCAATATTTCGACTAGCTCTGATACCATGTTGATGTTTATGATTCCAAGCTCTTGATAGTTATTGGCTTATGATTAATAACAAGATACACTTTCATACAACAATTATCATAGAATAAATATACATTGAAAATCTCAACTATAACAATGCAACAAAAGATCTAGGAATATTAACCATGCACAATAAACACAAGAACACAAGATTTTATCCTAGGAAACCCAAACTTGGGAGAAAAATGAATAACCTTTCTCTAGAAGAATTTAGTCCAAGATATTACCAGTACATCACCATCAATAGCCAAAATACCATACAGAGAAGATCATCCCCAAGGCTAGCACCACCAAGACCTAGCGCTTCAATAAAATGACCAAGATTAACCAAGCAAGAGCTTCTACAAGTGTGGTGCACTCTCCAAGATAGCCAATAACCCAAAAATAGAAAAACTACCAAAACTGTAGGTGCAACTTCCTTGTGTGCACTGCAGAAGGAGTTGTTTGACTGTCAAAATGAAATGATCCAGTCCTATATTTATACTGATCTGGGCACCAGTTTGGGGCCAACTTCTTATTTCCAGGTCTTTCAATTTTATTATTATTATTCATGTGTGGTTGACTTCTCTTCCTGGGTCCTCAACTTCTTCTTGGGGATTTTGTAATGGTGTAGATGGGTCTTCTTGTACTTACTTGTGGAGAATGGTTGCCCGAAGTTGCAAATCTCCAACATTATGTAGGAAATCTTTATATGAGTAAAAATCTAAATGACTCTCTTAATATGCTAAAAATAAAAAGAAAGTACTAGGATAAAACTTAAAAATAATTACAATGTTAAGTGTATGCATATTATCTTTGCGGTGAATACATACGGCGGTGAATATTATCTCTGCGGTGAATACATATGGTGGTGAATATATCTCTTTGGTGAATATTATCTCTGCGGTGAATACATACGGCGGTGAATATTATCTCTGCAGTGAATATATCTCGGTGAATATTATCTTTGTGGTGCTACTGCATGAATATTTATCGGGTTTACGGTGAATCTCGTTTGCAGTAAATCCGATCTATGGTAACTCTATTAGTGACTATTCAAACCCTTCCGTGAATCAGATGCACAAGTTTCTTATTTATTTATTTTTCTTTTTAACATGAGTAATTCACCGTCCATACCTATATCTAATAGAGGAAGGACTAACAAAGTAACCCTAAATAGTTTGCACAAATCTATAGAATCAATAGAAAATTTTAGAGAAGAGAGAGAATCCAAACTTCAAAGGGAATTAGTAGCAATGCTTCGAAGTGAGTTGCTAGCAATGCTTGACAATAAATTTAGATCCTTCAAAGGCAATATTGAGAGAAAGATGGACAATAAACTACTAGGGTTTCAGACTCAACTACACAATATGGAGGCTAGATTACAAGAAATAGAAAAAAGAAACCAAGAACAAAAACAATCAACGAAGGAAGAAGAGGTGGATGAAAATAACAATCTTGGGGACAAAATTAAAGAGTTAGAAGATGAGATAATTAACAATTTGGCCCTAAATAGCGTGGAACACAAATTGGATATCAAACCTATCAAAGAGGAAATGAATAAGCTGATAGAGTTAGACCATGAGCACAACAAAAGAGCCTTGAACCTCATAATTTTTGGTATAAAAAAACAGAAAGATGAGGACACATTAGCAATAGTCAAGGAAGAACTAAAAAACTAATCACAAATTGAAACAATTGGCCTTATAGAAGCAAAAAGGTTGGGAAAAATGATTGAACATAAAGATAGGTTATTCGGGTTATGGTAAGCTCTAATGCCCATAAATATGACATACTTAGTAAAAATCCGAGCTTAAAAGGGTCTGGAATATTTATAAATGAAGACCTCATTCCAAAAGATCAAGCTAAATTGAGGAAGGAGGTTCAAAAGGTAAAGGAAGCTAGAAAGGAAGGAAAAAGGGCAATAATTAGGAACCAAAAAACTATTATTAGGGATAGAGACCAAAAGGACAATGATAAATAGCAATTCGGGACACTGCATATCCCCTTTTGGAATTGTTGTGGTTTTGCATGGAGTAAAGGGCCTATACTCAGTTGGATATCGAGTGAAATTGGCATTATTCTCTTGGTTGAAACTTGGGAGCATGAAGAATGTAAGGTCCTGTTGACGCTTGAATCCATTAGGACCAAAACAACAACCTCACAAGGATGTAAATCCCCTTGTGTTTTTATAGAGGTGGTACTCCTCTTTACTTTAAGATTTTCTTGGAATTCTAGATATTCAGAATATGGGACTTGACAAAAGTCCGTCATGGTAATCAAAGAAATATAAATATTGTAAGAAAGATAAACATAAAATGTTTTTTTCTTTTTTCTTTTTTAAAGAAAGTTTTTGAGAATGGACCAGGAACTGCACACATTCACACATTTAAAGTAAATAATCAAAATTTCCTCACATCCATCATAGTTTAAAATAACCATTTCTCATCACATAAAAATAAAAAGAAGATGATATGCATGCATAAGAGAACTTTAATAGAGTGGACACATGGGAAACTCAAATAAATATAATGATACATCAATCTCAAATACTTTATACTCAAAACTCAGAGTTATAAAGCACAGTCGAAACTGATCCCGAAATAGCTCTGTTGAAATTTCTAAAAAATATATAGTCTATTACATATTCTTCGAAATTTAATATGCATTTGTCTTAAAGACTGGGATTGGGGCTCCCGCGGACCATAAAGAAAATATACACAAGAATGAAGCTTTTAGAAGGAAGATGGTGGGCGTTAAAAGAACAACAAGACCTGGTAAGAAGAAAAGAGAATTTATCAATCTTTGGTTAAACCTTTCTATTCAAATAAGCAGAGTAACTAGATGAAGGACTTCTTAAAGAAAGAAAGATGTAATCAACATCAACTTACTATGATAGTCTCTCGTATCTTTACTTGCTTGCTGGTGTCCTTTTATTGTCTTCATTAATGGTTACAGGAACCGTCTCAACTGTTTCTTGCCCCTCGTTAGTCAAATTGTCCATAGATTTCTTGAACCATTCTTCAATATAACTTTTCATTGGTGCCACATTGATTTCATGCTGGATTTTGATGTTGAACAAATCGCCCTCCAAGTCTCTCAATTCAAGGGAAATGCCATGCAATGCTTCTTCAATGTCCTGATTTTTCATGGAGTAGTCCACTAGCCAATTGTCTATGTCGTCCTCATCATATTCAAGTACACCATAATAATTTTCAACTGAAAACCCTTTAAAAATCTCAACTTGTTCTTCAAATTGTTGCTTTCAGAGGAATATCGAGTTGAGAATTTGATGCAGGAGCATCGTAAGCACGCGCAAGTGGAGGCCAGCTGGATATTCACCGACGCACATTTTGAAGATATTTTGAATTTGAAAAGAGGAAGCATTAATGTAATATCTGGAAAGGATATGTTTGCATTTATGGTTTGAAGATTGTAACGCAGATCTTGAGCGTTCGCTCTCCTCTGTCAGTTGTAGCCATTTAATGTAATAAATGTAAAATAAGTGTAAAATTTAATTTTGACTAAATGGTTAGAGCGTAGTAGGGAAAACTCGAGAAAGCTCCCTCGTATGTATTGTATTGTAACATTAGTCTCATTGTAGTAGGAGAATTGGCGCTGTAGAGCAAGAGAATAGGAGAACATAGTAGAAGATAGATTGTCGAAGTTGTATAAGAAGATAGTTGTTGCTATAGAGACCATGTACAGAAGCACTTGAATTAATATATGAAGGCTTTGATTCAGGTTCATGGTGTTGTGATGAATACTATTTGCATCTATTGAATGGTATGTTTATAGTTTGCTTATATGCTCTATTGTGCATTTATTTCAATGCTTATGTGTATGATTTCATGTTGAATGTATGAAGTCTGTGAGAGGGAGAGTATGAGTTTCAATTGTTTCTCGTCTCGAGAATTCCTGCAAGGAGTGCAGTGAAGGTCCGCAAAGAGTGCGTTGACAAGATTCTGAGTTTTACTTCAAAAAAGCTCAGGAGAGATATCGTTGTTCGCATACCCGCATAAGTGCAAGCATAGTATAGAGTCATGCAAGGTGTGCACAGGCCAGTTGAAGTCTTAGACTTTTCCAACCAAGGAGTGGTTGAAGAAATTATGTCGCAAGGAGTGTGCAGAGGTGGGGGGACATCAGATAATCATAGATTATCGTGAAGGTTGCAAGGAGTGCGCACATAAATCCCTTAGAATTTTTGAGTTTGTTGCAAGAACCAAGCTCAGGAGGGATAGAGACTTCGAAGAGTTCGAAGGAAGAACAAGGGTTGGAGTCACCTTGCAGAAGCCAAGTTCAAGAGGAAGGGATGCCAAGTCATTTGGCAAGCGTTATCAGGAGACTGAACGGACGGTTGAAATTCTCAGAGGGAGAACCACGGGTTTCCGTGGGCCATTGGATCTAGTAGATCAACGAAAAAGTTAAGGTGAGAGTCCTTAAACATTTGCAAGCTTAGGAGGGAGAACTACCGTCAGATTTGGATCAACGAGAGCCATTGATCTCGTGTTTTGAATTTTGGCATTTCGGGAATTCGAGAGTGTGGAGGAAGTTCTGACTTGGAGTCAAGAGGCGCAAAATCCTGATACGCAAAATTTCGACGCACTTGGAGGTTGGGCCCCAGGTTATAGTAGAGGGTCACATCAGGAGAATTTAAGGGAGGAGTTAGAGACTCGTTAGCCCATTTCGAGGTTTCATAATCTGAAGGAGTCAGGGAATTCTACAATAGGAATCGCGAAGTCGCGAAACCCGACGCGCCCTTTGGGGTAAGTTTGTGGTCATGTGGAGGGGAGGTCTACGTCTAACACTGGTTTATGTGGACGTGAATTCTAGAAGGACCTATGGTTATATGAGTTGAAGATTCCTGGTGGGAATCAAGGAGCCACTTTGGCTCAAGGGAAATAGAAATATCCAAAGACTGGGAGGTCAAGCAGAACCTGGTGAGGTAGGGGTGTTGCGTCAGGTGGTATCAGAGTTTAGCTAACAACTTTTGTTTTCTATAGAGGGAAGACAGGGAACAATTGTGATTTGAATTCTGCGTGGATAGATTGAAACAATGTCGCCAAGAAGACGTCAAGAAAGACCGATTCTTGATCCAGCTGTGGAAAGGGAAACGAGAGAACGTAGTGCTCGATTGGATGCTATGGAGACAACACAGAGACGAGCTTTTGATACTAGAGATGTCAGTGAAGCTGAAAGCGAGAATGAAGCTAGAGCAGAAGAGGAAGTTGCAGTCGAAGATGCTGCAGAGGAACGTCTATTCAAAATTGTTGCAAGAATAGGGGCCAGAGAAAAAATGGATATCCTGATGTATGAAGGCAACTTAAACGTTGAGGAGTTGCTATATTGGTTTAGAGCTCTGGATAAATTCTTCGATTATGAAGACATCGAAGAGTATAAGAAAGTAAAACATGTTGTCACTAGACTAAAAGGGCATGCAACAATGTGGTGGGATGAACTGCAGGCTGATAGGTGTTGCAAAGGCAAGCAAAGAATCAAAAGCTGGGATAGGATGGTAGCAAAGATGAAAGCCAAGTTCATACCCAGAGATTGCCAAATTAATCTGTTTCGAAGAATGCAAAATTTGAGACAGAAAGGGATGATAATGAAGGAATACGTTGAAGAGTTTTACCGACTAAACATCAGAGCAGGTCGTCATGAGAGTGACGATGAAAAGGTCGCCAGATACATGAATGGCATGAGATATGAGATTCATGATGAGATGAGCATGGTGACAATTAGGAATGTGGAAGATGCTTATCAGATCGCTCTTAAGGTAGAAGAGAAATTGGCATGAAAGCAAGGTCAAAGGGGAAGAGGTAGAAGTCAGAGCAGAGGCAAAGCAATTGCCCAAGACAGGGTACAAAATCCCAATGATGAAGAGAAGAAACCTCATAATCACCCAGAAAGGGGAGGAAGTTCAAAGGGAAGACAATATACCAATAAGAACACTTTTCCACGAGCAAGAGGAAGAGGAAGAGGCAGAGGAGGTGAAATAAAGTGTTTTGTATGTGGAAAGATTAGACACAAATATTTTGAATGTCCTGATAGAAAAAGAGATGGAGGAGGCGAAGCTCACATTTTAGAAGCGCAAAGGAAAAGTGTTGAGCCAGAAGATGCAAAAGGTGGAAGATCCTTAATGATGAGGAAAGTTCTCTTGAAGCCAGAGAAAGAAGTGGAGAATCCAGTCCAGAGGAACAATTTGTTCATAACTGCTTGCAAGACCAAGGATAGGGTATGCAAGGTGATAGTGGACAGTGGAAGCATAAATAATTTAGTATCCACAGAGATGGTGGAGAAGCTGGAGTTGGAGACAGTTGCACATCCAAGCCCATATAAAGTCTCGTGGTTGCAAAAAGGACATCAAGTAACAGTCATTAAACAATGTTTAGTTGAATTTAAGATAGGGGGATACAAAGATGAGATCTTATGTGATGTTATTCCCATGGATGTTCGTCACTTTTTGTTGGGGAGACCTTGGTAATATGATAGAAATGTTGTCCATGATGGAAGAAAGAACACCTATACCTTAGAGAAGAATGGTAGAACGCATATGTCACTGCCAATTGAAGACAAGAAGGCGAAGGCAAAGACAAGCAATACTATACTTCTCATGAGTGGGAAGGAACTTCTGGATGGATTCAAGAAGGGTGAAGAAATGTAGTTTGTTGTGGTAAGGAAACCTAGAGTCATTTTGACCAGTACCTCAGTAGATGATCTACTTGAGGAGATTCAGGAACTGCTAGATAATTTCGTTGATATAGTGGTGGACGATTTACCTTGTTCGTTGCTGCCCATCAGGAGTAGAAGCCATCACATTGACCTTATACCAGGAGCGAGTTTACCAAACAAAGCAGCGTATAGATTGACACCGTAGGAGAATGAAGAAGTTAAGAAGCAAGTCCAAAATTTGATGGACAAAGGGTTGATTAGAAAAAGCTTGAGTCCATGCTTTGTACCAACAATGTTAAGTCCAAAGAAGGATGGTGGATGGAGAATGTGTACAGACTCGAGGGCTATAAACAAAATCATCATCAGGTATAGATGTCCTTTACTCAGAATGGATGATTTGATGGATTTCTTGAGTGGAGCAAAGTTTTTTACAAAAATTGATTTGAAAAGCGATTATCATGAGATTAGAATGAGGGAAGGTGATGAATGGAAGACAACATTCAAGACGAATGAAGGATTGCATGAATGGCTTGTCATGTTGTTTGGTTTGACAAATGCACCAAGTACTTTCATGAGATTGATGAACGAAGTCTTGAAGGATTTCATTGGGAAATTTGTGATTGTGTATCTTGATGATATACTCATCTTCAGTAAGACTGAGGAGGAACACTTGAGACATCTAACTCTAGTGATGATGAGGTTACGACAAGAGAAGTTGCTGATAAATCTGAAGAAGTTGTCTTTCATGAAGAAATAACTCATTTATTTGGGGTTCGTAGTCTCTTCGAACGAGTTGAATATGGATCTGGAGAAGGTAAAAGCAATCAAAGAATGGTCGTCGCCAAGAAATATATTTGAAGTCAAAAGCTTCGATGGAATAGCCAGTTTTTACAGGAAGTTCATTAGAAATTTTAGTGGAATTTCTGCACCAATGATGGACACAGTCAAGAAAAGAAACAAATATTTTCATTGGATGGAGGAAGCGGAGAAAAGTTTCAAGTTGTTGAAGGAGAAGATAACTGAACAACTAGTTATGGTTTTGCCAGATTTTAGTAAAACATTTCAGGTGAGATGTGACACAAGTGGATTCATGGTTGGAGAAATATTAAGTCAAGACAGTAGACCAATTGCATACTTCAGTGAGAAGCTTAATGAGACCAAGTTGAAATATTCCACGTATGATAAAGAATTTTATGCAGTCATATAGGCGTTGAAGAAATGGAGGCACTACTTGGTTCCGAAAGAGTTCTTTCTGTATAACGATAACCATGCTTTACAATTCGTTACCAAACAGGAAAAATTGAACCAGAAACATGCAAAATGGGTTGAATTTATGCAGAACTTTACTTTTGTTATAAAGCACATTTATGGAACTGCTAACAAGGTTGTTGATGCATTGAGTAGGAAATGTTTGATTCTGCAGGAGTTTCGTGTGAAGACCTTAGGTTTTGATAGCCTTAAGGACATGTACATAGATGATTCAGATTTCAAGGACGCTTATGAAGCATGCGAGAATCCTGTTCTGAGAGACAGAAGCCAATGGATTGAATATTTAATCTAGGATGGATTACTATTCAAAGGAAATTAGTTGTGTATCCCAAAGAGTTCCATGAGGGAAAACCTTTTAAAG
Organism: Picea engelmannii; assembly: GCA_009831015.1. Classification (NCBI taxonomy): domain Eukaryota; kingdom Viridiplantae; phylum Streptophyta; class Pinopsida; order Pinales; family Pinaceae; genus Picea; species Picea engelmannii. The sequence continues at coordinate 148,035 of ML824951.1, forward strand.
GAAAAACATAGTGGGGGATTGGCTGGACATTTCGGCCATGAAAAAACATTTGCGCAATCGAACAACTTATATTATTGGCCAGGAATGAGGATAGATGTGAAGAAGTTTGTCAACAAATGTAGAGTTTGTCAGTATGCAAAAGGAAAAAGACAGAATACCGGATTGTATCAACCATTTCTAATACCAGAGAGGCCGTGGGACGCAATAAGCATGGATTTTGTGTTAGGAATGCTGAGGACATAAATAGGTTGTGATTCCATATTCGTGGTAGTCGAGAAATTTTAAAAAATGGCACAATTTATTCCATGTCAGAAAACCAGTGATGCAACACACATTGCAAATCTGTTTTTCAAGGAAGTTGTTCGACTTCATGGTTTACCCAGGAGTAATTTTTCAGACAGGGATACCAAATTTGTTGGTCATTTATGGAGAACACTATGGAAGAAGCTAGGACTGGATTTATCTTTTAGCTCAACATATCACCCTCAGACAGATGGACAGACTGAGGTAGTAAATCGAAGCTTGGGAGACTTATTAAGGAGTTTAGTAGCTGAACACCATAGTTAGTGGGATAAGATTTTGCAACAAGCAGAATTTGCATATAATGACTCACCTAACAGGAGCACAGGACAAAGCCCATTCTAGATAATGTATGGAATGCAGCCGAGAGGAGTATTTGAGTTGCGAGACTTAGATCAGAGTGAGTTCAGAAGTGCTGGAGCGGAATATTTTGTAGCAGAAATGCAAGAGCTCCACAGTAAGTTTAGAGAGCGATTGCAAAATTCCAACCAGGAATATAAGTGCAGAGCAGATCAACACAGAAGAGAATTTCAATTCAAAGTGGGAGATTTAGTCTTAGCGCATCTAAGAAAAGAAAGGTTCCCAAGGGGGACATATAATAAGTTGAAAATGAAAAAGATAGGGCTGTGTAAGATTTTGAAGAAATTTGAGGCAAATGCTTATGAGATAGAATTGTTAGATGATGTGGGCATATCACCCATATTCAACGTAGTAGATCTATATCCTTACAGAGTAGATGAAGCAGGAGAAGAAGAAGATCAAAAGGAAGTTCAGTGGGTCAAACAAATGCTTGTAGCTGGAAAAGATCATTGATCAGAGTGTTAGCAAGAAGACCCAGAGAAAGACATATCTTGAGTATTTGGTAAAGTGGAAGGGACACCCGATTGAGGATGCCGGTTGGGAAAGTGAAGCGAATATTTAGAAACATGGGTAGGCAATGAAGGAGCTCATGGACATGAGTCCATGAATTTTTCAGCCAGAGGAGTATGATGCAGGAACATCGTAAGCACGCGCAAGTGGAGGCCAGCTGGATATGCACCAACGCACATTTTGAAGATATTTTGAATTTGAAAAGAGGAACCATTAATGTAATATCTGGAAAGGATATGGTTGCATTTATGGTTTGAAGATTGTAACGCAGATCTTGAGCATTCGCTCTCATCTGTCGGTTGTAGCCATTTAATGTAATAAATGTAAAATAAGTGTAATATTTAATTTCTATTAGATAGCTTAGAGCATATGAGGGAAAACTCAAGAAATCTCCCTCGTATGTATTTTATTGTAACATTAGTCTCATTGTAGTAGGAGAATTAGAGTTGTAGAGCAAGAGAATAGGAGAACAGAGTAGAAGATAGATTTTAGAAGTTGTATAAGCAGATAGTTGTTTCTATAGAGACCATGTACAAAAGCACTTGAATTAATATATGAAGGCTTTGATCCAGGTTCATGGTGTTGTGATGAATACTGTTTGCATCTATTGAATGGTATGTTTACAGTTTGCTTATATGCTATGTTGTGCATTTATTTCAATGCTTATGTGTATGATTTCATGTTGAATGTATAAGTCTGTGAGAGGGAGAGTATGAGTTTCAATTGTTTCTCGTCCTGAGAATTCCTGCAAGGAGTGCAATGAAGGTCCGCAAAGAGTGCGTTGACAAGATTCTGAGTTTTACCTCAGAAAAGCTCAGGAGAGATACTGTTGTTCTCATACCCGTAGAAGTGCAAGTATACCATAGAGTTGTGCAAGGTGTCCGCAGGCCGGTTGAAGTCTTAGACTTTTCCAACCAAGGAGTGGTTGAGGAAATTCTGTCGCAAGGAGTGCACATAGGTGGGGGGACATCAGATAATCAGAGATTATCGTGAAGGCAGCAAGGAGTGCGTGCATAAATCCCTTAGAATTTTTGAGTTTGTTGCAAGAACCAAGCTCAGGAGGGATAGAGACTTCAAAGAGTTCGAAGGAAGAACGAGGGTTGGAGTCACCTCGCAGAAGCCAAGTTCAGGAGGAAGGACACCAAGTCATTTGGAAAGCGTTATCAGGAGACTGAATGAATGGTTGAAATTATCAGAGGGAGAACCACCGATTTCTGTGGGCCGTTGGATCTATTAGATCAACGAAAAAGTTAAGGCGAGAGTCCTTAAACATTCACAAGCTCAGGAGGCAGAACTACCGTCATATTTGGATCAACGAGAGTTGTTGATCTCATGTTTTGAATTTCAACATTTCGGGAATTCGGGAGTGTGGAGGAAGTTGTGACTTGGAGGCAAGAGTCGCGAAATCCTGATATGTGAAATTCCGACGCACTTGGAGTTTGGGTCCCAAGTTATAGAAGAGGGTCACATCAGGAGAATTTAAGGGAGGAGTTAGAGACCCGTTAGCCCATTTCGGGGTTTTGGAATTTGAAGGAGTTGGGGAATTCTACAACACGAATCGCGAAGTCACAAAACCCGACGCGCCCTTTGGGGTAAGTTTGTGGTCACGCCAGTGGTCACGTGGAGGGGAAGTCCACGTCTAGCACTGGTTTACATGGACGTGACTTCTAGAAGGACCTGTGGTTATATGAATTGAAGATTCCAGCTGGGAATCAAGGAGCCACTTCGGCTCAAGGGAAATAGAAAGATCAAAAGACTGGGAGGTCAAGCAGAACCTGTCGAGGTAGGGGTGCTACGTCAGAATTAGTTTGGGGTTTTGTACTTCGTTGGTACTCTCGGCTAAGTCTATATTTGTGAGCCTCTTGAATAATTCTTCTCTCTTTGATATAGCTTGGTTGCATGCTTGAACAATATTATTTAAGTTTTTTATCTTTTCTTTCCAGCACGCATTCAATTGTTTTATCCGGCTTGGGGAGGGTAGATCTTCCTCTCTTCTCCTTAGTTCTATCATGTTGGAAACTTTATTTCCAAAGGGTAGTACAACATCAAGGTAAAAACCTTCTTCATCTTTTAGGTCGGCTTGCAAATACTCGTGGAAGGCATGTGCCCTCGATCCAAAAGAAGTAATGTTTTTCGAAGTTTTCCAAGCCTTTGTGATCAATGCCATTCTTTTCTTAATATTTCTTTCCACATAGCTCTTGGTTGATGCAAGTAAGCTTGAGGATCCTTTTAATTTAGTAGCAGTTTTGGTGGGTCCAACCATTGTCAAAGGACTGGCAAGAAGTGGAAGAGGCATTAAGGCGTCTTCCAATTCCTTGATCCTTTCTTTCAACTTAGTGTTTTCCACTTCAAGACCACCAATGGAGTCATCCAAAGCATCCTCAGTTGCTCTATGAATTCTAGAAATCTACGAAGGCCGCATATCTCTTAGGTCAACCTTTGAACAAGATTTTCCTTTCTTATTCTTTATATCACCTTTCTCAATAATCAATTTCTTGGATTCCCTGTCAAAGACAATGCTCTGAAAAGCAAATGACTCTTCCTCATTGAAGGTTTCATTCTCAATAATTTCCAATGATGGATTCTGATGGGCCGTGTTCCCTCGTTGATCCATTGTGGGAAGTATCTTCTCAATATCTGCTTCAAGCTCCATGTCTTCAAGGGAGAAGTTGTTGATGTCACTTTCTATGAGATGGTATTCTTCCTCTTGCACAACATTTTCCCTCTTTTTTCTCAGAGGAAGTTTGTGCGAGTTCTTGATTTTTCTCAATGGGGGATTCTTTTCTCCTCCGCAGCTGGAACTAGTGTTGGTAACTTTTCTGGTTGGGTGGGCCGCTGGAGCATTGCTCCGAGATGTGGTAGTCTTAGGAGTGACAATTAGGGACTGGGTGCTCTTCTTGCTGGGACCCTTTCCTTTCTGCTTGTAAAATTCATTAGTACTAAGTATTGTCTCCAAGTCACCAACATTGTGAGTAGGAGCACCTAAGTTATTGTCTTCTTCTTCACTAAGAACAGTATGAATAAATGAATTGTTGAATCCTACTGCCAGCATATGTTCCATGAAAATTCCGTTAGGGTCAAACCCCTTTATCTTTTTAGCATATTTGAGATTAAGATTGTGGAAGTGGTTTGCAAATTCATTGATTTTGTTTATATTCTTGAATATAAAGTCCCCAATTTTCCAAGGCAAGGGTATGAATTACTTTTTTCATTTCTCATGAAAAAAGTGCAGCCAGAAATTATACAGCCTTGTGAATTCCGTAATAAACATTTTATCAGATACATGGCATGGAAGAAATGAGGGATTTTCCTTAAAACCAAAAATCCTAATAACATTGTGATTTTCCATTTGCTCCAACGTCCCCTTTTTATCCAAGAATTTACTTGCCTGGTCGGATATTCCGAGAGTATATTTTCCAAACAATAATCCTTTAAAAACCGAGACAAAATAATTGAAAACTTCATAGAAATGCAAAGAAGCTTTGTGTCTCCACAACGCTTGGTACCAGAAGGTAACTGGGTCAAGTTCACAGTTCACCCTCTTACAAATAGACAATTTTGGAAAATGACAACAATATGCTTTTGCAAACACCAAATAAGAAGCCATAAATAATTTATTGTCTTTGTTTGTACTATGACAATTGGGAGGAGATTTCAATGGAAATCAGTTTTCCCAATCGAAAATATCTTGCTCTTTGACTGTAAAATATAAGATATAAAGAATCATACGGGAAATGTTGGCGGTACTTTCTTGGCCTGCACCCTTGTGAACAACCAAGCAATTTCTCGAAAGGGGTTTTGAACGAGTCAACTTGCAACCTGGTAATGTCTTCAGGGATAGTCGTGGGATTCTCCAAGATCTCAGGCAATAGGTCCATGCCGTTATCATGCTTTTTCAGGAAATCCCCGCAATCCTCTCTTTTGAAAGCAAGTGTTGGCTCAGGGAGCTTCAACATCTCACATAACACTTAAGGTGAAAGAGAGATGGCAGAATGGTTTTGAAGTTGAATAATCCACTGACTCGGTATGTATTTCTCAATGCACCATACAACCAGTTCATTACAGTCGAAAACCTCAGGGACACACCATGCACGAGCAATTCTGGATGTCCATATCACTTCCTTTTGAGTAGAAGGGGATGAATAGTAAGAATACACTCTAGACCACTGAAAGTTATGGTCCTCACGCCAAAAAATATTCAAAGTATCAATGCAGAACTAATGTCGAGTTGTTGCGTCCATAAGTTGACGAGAGTGTTCCTTTAATCCAAATAATATTTGTAATGAGCGCTTGAGAGAGATAGCAATAGTATAATCTTCAACAAATCGTGCTTTACTGTGGTTTAATGAGAAATCTCCTCGAGCCCTTCGCTTATTAATGACGATCTTTACAGAACCTGCATGATGAGTTATTAGCATTAAACCATACTAAATGCGTATTGGGAAAAACACTAAGGTGGTGGGGACGGACAAGAGCGATTAGGATTTGGGAACTTTTGTGAACCTGCCAACCCGGGAACTCGCCAACCTACCATTGTGAATGATATAAAATAAGCTAAGTATTGGGAGCGGTTGGTCGGACTTGGATACATGAGAAATGAAATATTTAGGAGCTCGGTACCCGCGATAAGTTTGACGGTCATAATGTAGATCGTGGATCTTTGGGTGCAAAATGGATATCGCAGAACTTGGAATATGAAAGCTTGAACCTGTGAACCCGCGACTGCAGAAACGGTTAAGTATAGAATAATATGACGGTCGATCGGACTCATGATATGGGAGTATGGATGGAGATGAAGATTCACAAGTCCGCCAACCCGCGAACCCACCGTTTTGAAAAATGACTAAGTATAGTAACTAGAAAGGGAAAAGAGAAGGGAGAAAAGAAAAGGGGAAGTGAGGGNGGGGGGGGGGGATTTTAGAAGTGGGAAATGATCTCAACAATTTTATTCGACTATGGGATGATAACCCCCATTGGGTTGTCAAGAATCCAGAAACCTTATGACTAGGTGCTTCCGTCCAATGGGCTATGGAGTCAAAGGTAAGAATATACAAACTGAAAAATAAATTTATGTACAAGAAGAATGAGAAAATTTTAGGTGAATAAACCTTTCAGATGTTGCCCGTTGATAGGTAGCATTAATCTTTTACCCTTCATGTCTTGGATAATATAGGAATTAAAACCCAGGATCTTTTCAACAATGTATGGTCCAATCCAGAGTGCTTCGAACTTTGTATGCATTGATGGTTTCTCCTTCGCCTTATTCCAAAGTAACACTAGTTCTCCCTTCTAAAAATTCTTTATAGTTGTGCTCTGATCAAAATTATTTTAATACTTTGTTTTCTCTGAGAAGTTCGATTTATGGCTTTTCTTCGTTCTTCTTCTAATTTCAACAACTGGTTGATCCTCCTTTGGATAGGTGAACTGTCTTTTGTATCTTATGTATTAACCACACAAGTCAAGGCATCGAGCTCGAGGCTAGTTGGCATTTTCGCTTCTTTCGCATAAACTAATGTATATGGGGACATCCCAGTGTTGTCCTTTGGAGTCGTTTTGCTTGCCCACAACGCATCAGTCAGTTCAGATGCCAATTTCGTTGGTTCTTATTAATAATTTTCTTTAATATATGAACGAGTATCTTATTTGTGGATTCTGCAAGACCATTTCCTTGTGGACAATAATTTGATGATTGACCCATGATAATTCCATATTCTCCACATAACTCTATAAACTTCAACCTGATGAAAATCCAACCATTATCAGTGATAAATTTATTTGGGACACCGAATCTTGACAAAATATTATCTTTGAGGAACTTGATTAACCTTTCATAATCATCCCTTCTTAATGCCACTGCCTCTTGCCACTTTATAAAATAATCTATAGTGGTCAGAATGTACATGTGTCCCCTGCTCGACTTTGGATTTATTGGCCCGACGACATCAAGTCCCCATTGAGAGAATGGTTTTTCTACAATTATGGGTTGTAATGGAATCACAGATCTCTTCATTTTCCCTGAAAATTGTTGGCATGATACACACTTCCTTATTGTGGCATATGAGTCTCTAAATATTAATGGCCAATAAAACCCGATTCTTATTATCCTATGGGCAATGGCAGTAGGTGCAAAGTGTCCACCACATGTTCCTTCATGGAATTTTTTTATTAGTTCTCGGGCTTGGTTTTTTTCAACGCATATCAGTAGTATACAATCATAATTCCTCTTGAACAATATATCAACAATCAATACATATTGATTTGCCTTCATCTGCAAAGTTCTTCGCTTCTTAGGGTTCATGGTGACAAGAAACTGCCTAGACCTCAAGTAGAATACAATGTCTCTATACCATTCCGAATCAACCAATGGTTCTCCTACTGAAATTGAAATCATTCCATCCACATAATCACTATTCATGATGAGCTTGCATAAACCTTGTCCTTTGACAACCTTTAAAGGTTTAATTTCAATATCATATTCTTGTATCTTTGCCAACGAGTTAGCCCATTTCCCTTCTCTTAATTGTTGATTCAGAAGCATCTTCACTGGCGATGATGGAACATAGGCAATAACATGAGAATTTAGTATGTACGTTCGAAAGTGTGCCACAACTTTTACAAGATCCAAGGCTTTCTTTTCCAGTTCTGAATATCTCAATTCATAATGATGGAGGGTTTTGATCATGAAACTAATTGGGAGTTCTTCACCCTTGGTATTCCTTTGAGTAAGAACAAATGCAATAATTGTTTATGTGGAGAATGAATAGATAATGAAATCCCTTTGAAAATCTGGACTAATGAGGATTGTAGCTGTGGTAATTGCTCTTTTGATATTATTGAAGGCTTCTTGGGTATCCACTGTCCATTCAAACCTCTGCTCCCTTTTCAATAATAAATTGATCGGCTTTACAATACTTGCATAGTCAGGAACAAACCTTCACAGAAAATTGATCTTGCTGAAAAACGATTGAACTCCTTTCTTGGATGACAGAGGGTTTCATTTTTTGCTTTAACTCTTTCTGGATCTATATAAATCCCTTCCTTGCACACAATATGACCCAATAGTTTTCCTTGAGTTACAACGAATAAAAATTTCTTTGGATTTAGAGAGACACCATATAATATAATTCTATCAAAAACTCTTCTCAAATGATGGATATGATCACCCCTTTCTGAATGCACTGTCAAGTCATCTTGATAGTCTGCCATGAATTTTCCTATCAACCCACTAAATGCATGATCCATGGCCCTCTGGAATGTGGCTCCAGAATTATTCAAACCAAAGGGAATTCTAGCATATGCATATGTCTCCCAAGGTGTTATGAATGTTGTCTTTGCTTTGTCTTCCTCAGCAACCAAGACTTGGTTATATCTAGAAAAATCATCCAACATGGACATGCAGGCTGATCATGTGACTTATTGGAGAAGGAACTCCATATTAGGTAAAGGAAAGTTATCCTTTATGCTTGCTTTGTTAAGATCTCTGAAATCAACACACATATGGATTTTCTCGGTCTTCTTTCTTACTATCACAGGATTTGATAGCCAGTCGGAATGTCTAATGGGATAAATTATTTCGGCCTTCTTTAATTTCTCCAATTCAATCTTTACCAGAGGTTTCAGTTTGGGGTTCATCATCCTTATTTTTTCCTTGACAAGTTTTGATTCTTCTATTAAAGGAATGATGTGTTGGAATATTGTTTTATCATTAGCTTTCAAATCATCATAGGTCCATGCGAACACATCAATGTATTCTTTAAACAATGCAACATATTGATAAACTTCCTTAGTGGTGCAATCAACTCCCAAGTTGACATATATCGGGGAACTGTTAGTTCCAATATTGACCTTTCTTGTTTCTTGCACTTTTCGAATTGAAACTTCTTCCAAAAGATTCTTAGCACGATCATCTTTCGTAAAAAGAGACTTATATTGTATACAATCTTTAGGGACAACAAACATGTGATCGTTTTCATAATCATCATCGTTCAACAAAAAAATTCCAGCTGTTCATCATTCTCAAACACTTGTAAATATTCCTTGTTATCGGGTACAAAATGTCGAAATGCTCTTTCTACTTGAAAATATGTTTTGCTTTGTATATCGTCTGGGTTTGACAATGAGGCCACCAAGGCCAACGAATCTACCTTATGCCATGGGAATGAAAGAAATGTTGAAAGAACTGAAACATTCCATCAATTCGTTCACTCTTTTGAAATATAACTTGAGTATTTCCTTCTTGATTTTATACCTCTGGGTGACCTGATTAATCACCAACTAAAAATCGCCAGTCACAATCAAATGTTCTATCTTCATTTCTTGTGAAAGAATCATCTGCTGAATCAAGGATTCCTATTCTGCCTCATTATTAGTACATGAAAATTTGAGTCTAATAGCATGTGGATGCACAATATTATTTGAACTCATAAGAACAATTCCAACTCCACTCCCAGAGTTTGAACAAGCTCCATCGAATGACATCCTCCAATAACCTTGAAACATACATTCTTGTTTCTCTGTATCTTGAACTTGCTCTAGGATTTCATTATGTTCCATGTCTAGGATGGCATAGTTTCCAATCCCGACGTCTATATAATCTTCCATTAATTCATTATCCTTCTTATTGAAAGAGAAAGGGTTCATGGGTTCATGAGGCACCTTAATCATTGCTCCTTCTTTGCCTGGAAACATCATGCAACTTCCATCATTCATTATATATCCTCCAATCATGGATGTCCAATCTCTTTCCAACAAAACTCCATATGCCGGAGGAAGGTCTACCACAATAATATTGAAAACGATAATAATATGGGGGGATGCCATGATCCAAGCATAAAAGTCCTTGATTTCTCCATAAGCTGACACTTTTCTATAATCAATTTCATATATAATTTCACCAGTTTCGTAATATTTGGTACAACTCATGCCCAATGCCTCCATGACCACCAATGGCATGATATTATTCGTCGCACCTGTGTCCACTAAACAATTATGTAGTGCAACATCATGGTTTTCAATTGAAATGTAAAAGGGAGGAATTTTACCTCTCAGCTTGGCAGTTGACTGGTTCTGGCTTTGTTTCAGACTGGTAATAACAACTTCTGCTCTTTTAGATGGATCGTCCAACAATTTCAAAATGTTTTCCCTTTGTTGGGGAATCTTCACCACTTCTATAAAAGGCAGAGTTATCCTTAATTTACTTGAGTCCTCTACGACATTATATGTCATCTAAGTGGAGTTTGACGTCGGGTGTTTCCTTTTACTTCCAATGTTATCCGTCACTTTCTCATTTGCCCTTTTCACATTTGTTTTTTCTTTATCTTTTTGGTTTTCTTTTTTAGAGTCATTCTTATTCTTGGATCTATTTACAAATCCTCTTATCTGGGTGACATTTTCTTGCAAGTTGGGATCATTGTCGCCTTCTTCAAATATATACATGGACATCTCGCATCCGTCCATCTGCACATTTTCAAGACTTTCATCATGTGAGTAATAGTTCTCTTTCTCAACTATTTTCTCATCATACACATTATCTAGGACAACTGCATTGGGAGTAGGTTGCCTGGGAACCCTTGGTCTTTGCAGATTATCCATGTTTTCAAACCTCACTCTGTTTTCTTGGGGAGGGTTCCTTCTTTGCACTGGGAATGGCATTCTTGGATTAGCCACATAATTGTCTCCCCTCCTTAGTCTGGTTATCTCATTTTGCATTAATTTGATTGTTCTATTCATTTGCGCAATTTCAATTCTTTGCTTAGTTTATTGTGCCGCCATAGGGTCAACCTTTACGTTTGGTATGGTTCCCTTGAAAAATCCTCCTCTAATTATTTGATTTTGGGCTGGTTGTGGATTGAATTCTTCATTCTTTCTTGAACTAGAAGCTCCTTGATTATCAATACTTAATCCTCCCAGTTGCCTTTGTACTTTTCCCAGTTTGATGTTGGGGTCAACACCTCTTTCAATCATAATTTCTTCCATCTCAGTGTCTTTAGTCATTGCCTCTTCCAAAGTATCCATTTGGGATGTTCTGATAGCATATTTCACATTAGGGGGCATTGCATTCTTATATCACCGAGTACAACTGAGTCATTCGGTCTTTTATCTTCTAGAATTTTACTCAAGGTTTTATTGAACCTGAGATTAAAATCTCGTATTCTTTAATTCTTCCTCAAGCCAATCTGGGTGAAATCGGTGAGAAGGGTATGATAAGCAATTGGAGGGGTGAACATAGTCATGAACATGGCTTCGAGCTCATTAAATGAACGAATTGATCTACTGGGCAATGTCATATACCATTCATACACTCCTCCTAATAGGGTTTGCAGAAATAACCTTACCATGACATCGTCATACTCAACACGGTGAAAATCACAAACATCTAGAAATAAGTGCAGATGTCTCTTTGCATCGATTGCTCCGTCTCCAGAAAATTCCTTTAAGGTACCCTTGGGGAGAACATGAAGATCATGTTGCTCACCTATAATTTCAAAGGGGAATCTCTTATTCTTTGTCGATCTTCAAACCTTGGGTTTTCTTGATTTCTTGCAACATCTCTTCCACCTCCTTGTCTCTCCTCATGATGCTCGTCTCTTGGTTGCTCGTTTCTTTCTTCCATATCCGGAGAGGTTCCAGGAATACGATTCTCTCTTCGTAGGATACAAAGTTGCTTAGTTTTAATTCTAGTAATGGGTTCTTTGTATTCGTCTAGTTTCAATCCTCACCTTGTCCTTGTGTTGCTCTAGCTAGCCTTTGGTTTCTTCGGTCTTGTCGCTCTTATCTTCTCTGTCTTCGGAGGATTTCTCTTTCTTCTTCTTGGACTAATATCTTCCAGGATCTTTCTAACTCTTCTCGGGTCATGACTGTTGTTATTACCAGATTCTATAGTTGGTGTAAGATGCTTCGCTAATTATTCAATCCAATTTCCAAGTGGGGTTGATCAGCCTGGGACAAAGTCATATATTTTTAAGAAATGCTAGACCAGGTTCCAAATTTCAGTTCATTCCCCAGTATGGTCGCCAAAAATGTTGGCGTTTGAATTCATTAGGAATGAAACGATAACCTCACGAGGAAGTAAATCCCCCTACGTTTTTATAGAGGTGGTACTCCCCTTTACTTTAAGACTTTCTTGGAATTCTAGATATTCAGAATATGGGACTTGACAAAAGTCCGTCGTGGAAATCAAAGAAATATAAAGATTGTAAGAAAGATAAACGAAAAATGTTTTGTTTTTCTTTTTTAAAGAAAGTACCTAAGAATGGACTAGGAACCACACACATTCACACATTTAAAGCAAATCAACAAAATTTTCTCACATCCATCATAGTTTAAAATAAACATTTCTCATCACATACAAATAAAAAGAAGATGATTTGCATGCATAAGAGAACTTTAATAGAGTGGACACATGGGAAACTCAAATAAATATAATGATAGATCAATCTCAAATACTTTATACTTAAAACTAAGAGTTACAAAGCACATACTAAACTGATCCCGAAATAGCTCTCTTGAAATTTCCAAAAAATATATAGTCTGTTACATATTCTTATAAATTTAAAATGTGTTTGTCTTAAAGGCTGGGATTGGGGCTACCATGGACCATAAAACAAATATACACAAGAATGAAGATTTTATAAGGAAGATGGTGGGTGGTAAAAGAACAACAAGACCCGATAAGAAGAAAAGAGAAGTTATCAGTCTTCGGTTAAACCTTTCTATTCAAATAAGCGAAGTAATTGGATGAAGGACTTGATAAAGAAAGAAATACATGATCAACATAAACTTACCATGATGGTCTTTAGTATCTTCACTTGCTTGTTGGTGTCCTTTTATTGTCTTGATTCACGGTTACAGGAACTGTCTCAACTAATTATTGCCCCTCGTTAGTCAATTTGTTGATAGCTTTCTTGAACCATTCTTCAATATAACTTTTCATTGGTGCCACATTGATTTCATGCCTGATTTTGATGTTGAACAACTTGCCCTCCAAGTCTCTCAAATCAAGGGAAATGCCATGCAATGCTTCTTCAATGACTTGATTTTTCACGGAGTAGTCCACTAGCCAATTTCCTATGTCGTCCTCATCATATTCAAGTATACCATAGAAATTTTCAACTGAAAACCCTTTGAAAATCTCAACTTGTTCTTAAAACTGTTGCTTTGTGACGAATATCGAGTTGAGAATTAGTTTGGGGTCTTGTACTTCATTAATAATCCCGGCTAAGTCTATCTCCGTCATCCTATTGAGCAATTCTCCCCTCTTTGATATAGCTTGGTTGCGTGCTTGAACAATATTATTTAAGTTTTTTATCTTTTCTTTCCAGCACACGTTCAATTGTTTTATCCGGCTTGGGGAGGGCATATCCTCCTCTCTTCTCCTTAGTTCTGTCATGTTGGAAACTCTGTTTCCAAAGGGTAGTACAACATCAAGGTAAAAAATTCTTCATTTTTTAGGTCGTCTTGCAAATACTCATGGAAGGCATGTGCCCTTGATCCAAAAGAAGAAAGGTTTTTCGAAGTTTCCCAAACATTTGTGATCCATGCCATTCTTTTCTTAATATTCCTTTCCACATAGCTCCTGGTTTATGTTAGTAAGCTTGAGGATCCTTTTGATTTAGTAGTGGGTGCAATGGGACAAGTCGAAGATATTTTGGCAATGAAATCTCTTAGTTCTTGCTTTTTCTATTCTAGATGCTCCTCTTCTTGTTTCCTTCAGATCTGATCTTTCTCAATCCAAGATTTTCCTAGCAAAATAGCAAATGGGGCACTGTTCTCAACAAATTTAATGACCTCAAATTCTTCCTCTGTCGAAGTTCCATGAGCACTCATAGATGTCTGGGTAAGTCTTCCACATAGGGTTATTAGCTTTCCTCTAAATAAGCCTATTCCTCCCAATGAAGGAATCACAACAGGCTTTCCCAAAATTTCCCAAGTTCTTTCTGTCATGATATTCACTTGTGTTTCCTCATCTAGAACACAGTCTATGTCGAAGTCTCCTATTCTTGCTTCTATACACTCTTTTTCTTTTAACACCTCTGATAAGTTGATGCCTCTATGATCATTCAGGGTTTCTTTCATATACAATAATACAATCTCTGATTCTCTCTGGGGTTCTATCATATCTTTAGTCTCTTGGCCCTCTTCGGGGTTTTCTTGTCTCATATTCATCCTTTCAACTTTAAAAACCATTCGAGGGAAATCCAAAACTTCGTGGTCCAGAGCTTTACAACAAAGACAACTAAGGCTTATACCAAGGCATTCCTTAGCAAGATGTCCCAGTCTTCTGCAACTGTAACACAAATTTAATCCTATCTTTCTTTTAAATGATCCCCAACCTTTTCTGTACTGCACACCGGGATCATAGTAACTAACCTGCAAAAAATTATTTCTAGGATCCTATATCCATTTTTTAGTCCAAACATTCTTTCTATGCATGGGAATAACATATCTTTCACTATTTCTATCAGATCTACTCATTTCCAATCTTCTTTCTTCTAGTTGTGCCCTAGTTTTTAGAGTAGGAATTTTTTTATCACACATACCTAGATCCATACTTTCGAAACAAAATTTTTCACTTATATTACCTTTCTTAGAGCACAAATCTTTAAGATATTACCTCTTTTATTCAGATCCGATTCCTTTCTTAGCACAGAGCTTCACAGTCAAGTAGAATACTGCGCACTAAAGCAGTAGATCTACGCACAAAGATTTCTTTTCTTTAGTTCCCAACAATCACAGTTTTAGGTCCCAACAACATAACCATTTGTTGGCACATAGGGGCAGACCTAGGGTTCAACGCACCAACAAAACCCTAACTACCGACCATTTCGGCAACATCTGCGAAGCAGATGAAATCTCACCAGAAGTAGAGGCAGGGGTGGTTGCAGGACTCAAGTGTCTGCAACCTAGCTGGGACACATATATGTGATTACAACACTCTAGCAAAGCACTTAGCAGTTATCATTCATTAGTAATTAACCCGTATTCACATCGTAGATAAAACCCTAATTACAGAGCAACGCAGTATTCAATCAGATCTAACACATCTACACACTTAGCATATGAAAATAGATCAGATCTAACATTCATTCACATCACTAAGCACTAAGCTATCATATCAGATTCATCTAAACATACATTATTGTACTAAGCATAAATCACATGAACAATATAACAACCATAATGCACAAAGCAACCATAACACATGATATACATGGTTCACCCCAGCATGGGGCTAAGTCCACCAAGTCTTCTTCTTCTTTATTGTCTTTTGTCAATCTTCTACATGCACAGAGCCACAAAACCATACTTGGCATAGGATAGGAGATATGCGCACACGTCGCCAAATCCTCCTTCCCCGAGCTAGGTTACAACACAAATCTTTTCACAGTCTGTGCACAAATCAATACAGATGACCTGCACTTAGCTTTGCAGGTCTCAACATACACTAAGCACAGAGCCTCTTACAATCACTTGCACTTAACACTACTTACAATTGACTTAGCACATTGGCTCTTTCCTACATCGCCTAGATATTTATACATTACAAAAGGGCCTAAACATGGGTAAACCCATGGGCGGACATCCCCATACCCGTTACATAAACCCTAATCCCAAAACTCCCTGAAAAGGGGGCGAGATCCCGCGATCTCCGCTTTGACTTGCGCTCCGGCTGTCGAAGTCCCAAAAATGGTCAAACATGACCAACGTTTCCACAAAACCTGGTCAACGGCCAACAAGAGGCATTAAGGCGTCTTCCAGTTCCTTGATCCTTTCTTTCAACTTAGTGTTTTTCGCTTCAAGACCACCAATGGAGTCATCCAAAGAACCCCGATTGCTATATGAATTCTAGAAATCTGGGAAGGTTGCATATCTCTTAGGTCAACCTCTGAACAATATTTTCCTTTCTTATTCTTTATATCACCTTTCTCAATAACCAGTTTCTTGGATTCCTTGTCAAAGACAATGCTCTGAAAAACAAATGACTCTTCCTCATTGAAGGTCTCATTCTCAATAATTTCCAATGATGGATTTTGATGGACCATGTTCCATGGCTGATCCATTGTGGGAAACATCTTTTCAATATCTGCTTCCAGCTCCATGTCTTCAAGGGAGAAGTTGTTGATGTCACTTTCTATGTGGTGGTCTTCTTCCTCTTGCACACCATTTTCCCTCTTTTTTCTCAGAGGAAGTTTGTGCGAGCTCTCGATTTTTCCTGATGGGGGATTCTTTTCTCCTCCGCCATTGAAACTAGTGTTGGCAACTTTTATGGTTGGGTGGGCCACTGGAGCATTGCTCCGAGATGTGGTAGTATTAGGAGTGACAGTTGGGGACTGGGCACTCTTCTCGCTGGGACCCTTTCCTTTCTGCTTGTAAGATTCATTAGTACTAAGTACTGTCTCCAAGTCACCAACATTGTGAGTAGGAGCACCTAAGTTATTGTCTTCTTCTTCACTCAGAACAATATGAATAAATGAATTGCTAAATCCTACTGCCAACATATGTTCCACGAAAATTCCGTTAGGGTAAAACCCCTTTATCTTTTTAGCATATTTGAGATTCAGATTGTGGAAGTGGTTTGTAAATTCATCGATTTTGTTTATATTCCTGAATATAAAGTCCCCAATTTTCCAAGGCAAGGGTATGAATTGTTTTTTTTCGTTTCTCATGAAAAAAGTGCAGCCAAAAATTATATTGCCTTGCGACTTTCGTAATAAACATTTTATCAGATACATGACATGGAAGAAAGGAGGGATTTTCCTTAGAACCAAAAATCCTGATAACATTGTGATTTTCCATTTGCTCAAACGTCTCCTTTTTATCCAGGAATTTACTTGCATGGTCAGATATTCTGGGAGTATCTTTTACAAACAATAATTCTTTAAAAACCAAGACAAAATCATTAAAAACTTCATATAAATGAAAAGAAGCTTTCTGTCTCCACAACTCTTGGTACCAACAGGTAATTGGGTCAAGTTCACAGTTCACCCTCTTACAGATAGACAATTTTTTAAAATGACAGCAATATGCTATCGCAAACACGAAATAAGAAGCCATAAAGATTTTCTTGTCTTTTTTGAACTGTGAGAATTGGGAGGATATTTCAATGGAAATAAGTTTCACCCAATCGAAAATAGCTTGCTCTTTGACTGAAAAATATAAAATATAAAGAATCATACTGGAAATGCTGGCCGTACTTTCTTGGCCTGTTACCCTAGTGAACAACCAAGCAATTTCCTGAAAGGGCTTTTTGAACAAGTTGACCTGCAACCTAGTAATGTCTTTAGGGTCTGCCGTGGGATTCTCCATGAACTCAAGCAATAGGTCCAAGCTGTTGTCATGATTTTTCAGGAAATCCATGCAATCTTCTCATTTGAAAGTAAGTGTTGGCTCAAGGAGCTTCAACATATTATGAACCACTTTAGGTGAAAGAGAGACGGGAGAATGGTATTGAAGTTGAATAATCCACCGACTCAGTATGTATTTCTCAACACACCATGCAACCAATTCCTTGCAGT
Source organism: Picea engelmannii (assembly GCA_009831015.1). Classification (NCBI taxonomy): domain Eukaryota; kingdom Viridiplantae; phylum Streptophyta; class Pinopsida; order Pinales; family Pinaceae; genus Picea; species Picea engelmannii. The sequence continues at coordinate 165,719 of ML824951.1, forward strand.
CGAAAACCTTAGGGACACACCCTGCACAAGCAATTTTGGATGTCTATATCACTTCATTCTGAGCAGAAGGGGATGAATAGTTAGAATAGGCTCTAGACCACTGAAATTCCTAGTCCTCACGCCCAAAAATATTCAAAGTATCACCACATAGTTGATGTCAAGCTGCTGCGGCCATAAGTTGACGAGAGTGTTCCGTATCCAGATAATATTTGTAATGAGCGCTTGAGAGAGATAACATTAATATAATCTTCAACAAATCATGATTTAATGCGGTTTAATGATAAATAGCATCAAGCCCTTTGCTTATTGACCACGATCTTTTCAGAACTTGCATGATGAGTTATTAGCATTAAGCCATACTAAATGCATATTGGGAAAAGCACTAAGGTGGTAGGGATGAACGAGAGCGATTAGGATTTGGGAACTTTTGTGAATCCGCCAACCCGAGAACCTGCGAACCCGCAGTTGCTAATGGTAGAAAATAAGCTAAGTGTTGGTAGTGGTCAGTCGGACTTGGATTCGAGAGAAATGAAATATTTAGGAGCTCAGTACCCATGATAATTCTGACGGTCATAATGTAGATCATAGATATTTGGGTGCAAAATGGATATCTCGGAACTTGGAATATGAAATCTTGAACCCACGACTGCAGAAACGGTTAAGTATAGAAGAATACAACGGTCGGTCGGACTCAATGATATGGGAGTATGGATGGAGATGAAGATCCATGAGTCCTCCAACCCGTGAACCCGTTGTTTTGAAAAATGACTAAGTATAGTAACTAGAAAGGGAAAAGAGAAGGGAGAAAAGAAAAGACGAAGTGAGGGTAGGTATAGAAGAGGGAAAAAAATGGAAAAAAGAAGTTGGGAAAATAGAAAGGGGGAGGGGTGGGATTTCGAAAGCGGGAAATGATCTCAACAGGTCCCTAATATCGAGGGATTTGTTTTGTGGTCCACATGGAACAAGAAGTCCTCTCGTTGAGGGATTGGAGGCATAACATTTTACATAAAAACAAACATCTCTCCTCACATCCGACTTCATAAGAAAGATCCTCTCGATCAATACATACGGATGAAGATATATGATATTAATGCTAAGAATATTCATATAACAATATGTTATTTTGCACCTATTAACTCTACTTTTTATACAAAAAACAATCTAGATGAAAATTGTCCCTACAAAAGTTTAGAGAAAGATATCTACAATATGAAAAATGAAGGTAGTATCCTCTTGTTAGGAGACTTTAAAGCTAGAATTGCAACCAATCAAGCTTTTATTTTAAGTAATGACTCCAACCCTAATCCTCTTTGGTTAAATGAGGACCTTGTATTAGCTAACAATTACAAAAGAAACTTTGAAGACCTGATTGAAAATTTGTTTGGTACTGAATTAATCAAGCTCTATAGTTCTCAATATTTAATAATTTGCAATAGTCTAAAGAAGTGGCCAAATTCTAACAGGATGACTTGTATCCATGGGTTGGGTAGCAGTGTTGTTGATTATGTAATATCATATATCCCCATATACAACCAAATAGTAAACTTTGATCTTTTATATGACCACGAACCTGACTATGATCATATACCTCTAATCCTAACTCTTAACTTTGCCATGAACAAAAGCTCTGTAGAGGATCACTCTGATAGCCAAAGGCAGTTAATTTTTTACAAACAAAAAGTCGATCTCTTCTTAAAATACTTAAGCAATGCTTTAAAACTCATATTGTATCAGAACAATATTGAAGCTGACTATGAGAACTTTACATCAACCCTCTCTACTTCAATTAATAATTTCTCTATTGATCTACTACATAAAAATAAAAACAGTACAACTAACCCTTGGTACGATAATGAATGTAAAATTGCTATAAAATCCATTAGGGATGCTTCCAATGCATTTTTAAAATATGATAAGATAAATAGATACAAAACCTTAATTAAACGAAAAGAAAAAGACTATATACACAGAAAGCAAGAGAAACTTTTGCACCCATTTAAGATAGATCCTAAGAAATTATGGAGGCAAATTCTAACTCGTAAAACTAAAGAAATTAATAATATTCCCTTGAAGGACTGGAATTTCTACCTTAAAAATCTGTATGAATCCCCTAACGACATGAACAACATGTCAAACAACTCTACAAAGGATGAAGTGTTTTCTATATAAGACATTAAGTTTGGGGTTAAGTGGCTCTCAAAAGGAAAAGCTAAGGACATTGAAGGTTACTAAGTTGAAATATTAAAAATTGGAGGACCTATCCTCATCCCTCACATACATAAGCTCTTCAATTTAGATATCCAACAAGGCTTCTCAAAACCTTGGACTCAAAGCTTCATTGTATCTATTTTTAAAAGAGGGGATAAAAGCAATCCCTCTAATTATAGGACCATTATGATTAGCCTCATTTTAGGTAAGCTATATGGAAGTATTTTGGAAAAGAAGATCAACACATGGCTATAAAGCCATGGAAAAAGAGCTAGAGGCCATGTTGGGTTTAGAGGCTACCATTCCACTATCGGCCACCTTGTTACCTTTAAGATCATTGCAAAGGAGTTTCGTAATGATAAAACCGATCTCCTTTGTTGTTTTGTTGATTTTAGAAATGCTTTTGATATTGTGCCTAGGACTAACCTCTGGAATAGGCTAGAAGAGCTTAAAGTCCCTTTCAAGTTGAGAGTTGTTGCACTAAGGCTATATGAGAAAGTTATTTCCAAGTTTAGGAACACTGAGGGTTGGTCGGAAGAAATTAACTGTAATAGAGGAGTCAAGGAAGGTTGTCCCTTATCCCCTACCTTTTTTGGCATCTATATTTATAATTTAGAATATTGTTTGGAGGACGCAGGCTGTGTTGGCCCGACTCTCGCTAGTATAGTCATCATCCTCCTTCTTTACGATGATGATATTGTTCTTATGGAGAAGATTTCCTATGACCTAAGTAAGCAACTAATAACCCTCAAGGAATTCATCTCTAGCATGGGCATGACTGTGAACACTAACAAAATAAAGGTTATGATAATTAAGTCCAAAAGGATCACCTACGATGCTTTTGTTTATGAAAACAATAGCTTGGAGGAAGTGCCTTCATACAAGTATGTTGGAATCAATATCCACCACAAGCTCAATTGGAACTATAACATTGAAAAAAGGATAAATGGAGGGTGGAAAACTTATTATGGGATTGAAAATAATTGTAAATCAACTGAACTTTGGCTTTGGGATAAAAAAAAACTCCTCTTTCACACTCTCGTCACTCCAATTATCTTATATGGATGTGAATTTTGGGTTGCAATATATCTAGAGAATCCTAGAGAAGGATAAAACAAATCCAAAAGAATTTTATAACTTATAATCTCAAAATTAAAAGCAATACACCCTATCCTATCCTCCTCATAGAAGCAATCCTTCCCCCCATTGAGAGCATTGTTATGATTAGGTACCTAACGCACAAGAACAATATAAACAAAATGGATGACAAGAGGCTCCCCAAAATTGCTTCAAAATCTAGCCAAAACCACCAACGCCTCAAGTGGGGATGGCACAAAGATGCTAAATCTTGGCTAAATCATTGGGGAATACAAGAAGAATCCATCATGCAAAATATCAATAATATTACAAATATTATCACTTCTAAATTTAAGGAGAATATGTGGTGTGATGAATAATTAGTGGATAAAAAGAAATTAAGATATTACAAGGAGATGGTCAACCCTAATTTAGAAGATCAAAATTACCTCTATGTTTTGAAAAGTGCAAAGAAGAAAATCAACATTGCTAAAAAAGGAACAAACTCTCACGAGCTATGTAGTGAAACTGGGCATTGGACAACTCCGAAAACACCATGGGATGAGAGAATCTGTCACCTTTGTGACACTAAGCGGGTAGAAGATGAAAAACACTTCGTCTTGGATTGACCTGCCTATACCCATATTAGATCCCAATTTAAAAATATTTTCCACATTACCAACCTTCATAACGTCCTAAGTCATCAAAACTATGGTGATCTTGGAACACTTGTCTCAATGCTTTTGGAGCATAGAAATACAATTTTAAAGAAATTGAAGTAATCTCTTACCTTTTTAAACTCTGAAAGACCAATTGGTCTCAATGGACATTAATCATCATCATCACCATAACCCTCATACACGATTAAAATACAAATAGTTTATTTTTATTATTAATAAAATTTCTATAAGTTAATATAAATTTCATTTTTT
>ML824952.1:10073-32630 GCA_009831015.1 Picea engelmannii
CCCCCCCCCCTCTCTAATCCATTTACTGCCTACCCCCCCTCTGAGTTCCTGCTAGTTTGTTTTTCAATACCGCCCCCTCTCGCCTTTCACTACCTCCTCTCACTTTGACATCTGTCTTCACACGTCATCTACCCTCGCGTCCATTCATCCTGTCTCCTGATTGGATGCTTGCCTCCATGTCTCCCCTCATACACGATGGGTCGATAACCACTCCAGTGAAGCTATTTCACGGGTACAGACGGCAGTTGTTGGGGTCAATACAAAGTGTGTTTGGCTTCCAAAATCTCAGGCAAAAACAGAGGGTTAAGTCTCGGTCATAGGTCGATGCAAATAGTTCCAAAAACACTTCAGAAAACTCTGCTCAGGCAGCTGGTTATCTCCAGTGGCCTCCAACATCTCGCAAACATGTCATCGTTCAACACATAGATTTGCTCTGTCACTCCGAGGCCTATTTTCGGCCACTCAATTCCTCCAGCACATGCATCAGTTCTGTCACAGAGACGGTAGTAGTTTTATTTGATTAAGTCCATCATTTTCCTAGATTATATGCAAGAGTGGTCTTCTATGTGTGATAATAACCACTATTGTTGATTAAGTTCAGTGTCTTAGTAAAGTTAATTATTTGATTTACAAACAGTTCTCTAAATTTAGGTCTCAGTCCCCTAAGGACGAGAGCGTCTGCAACTCTTTTAAATAACTAGTTTTTGGATATTGTAAGGGTTAGATTTTTTGAGGAAAAAATAGCAATACAACAGACTGGTTGGACCTGTTTTATGCACAGATTAAATCTCTCTACCTGGTGAACATACTCTTGATGACAGTGTTTCTTTCAACTCTTCATGTGTTTTCATTCTTATCTTGAATACAGTTTTTTATTTGTGCAACATACATTTCATTTCCTTTCAGCTATTGTATGACTTATTTTTACTGATATGCAACCTGTCAAACAGCTAATGCTTTGGTGAATATTTGTTTTCTGCAACCTGTGGGAGTTATTGTGTTTCGATACATGTTTGATGTCTTTAAATGATATTTTAAGTATTGAACTTCTTGTAGGAGATTATTCATTGAGTAGTTTGTTGTTTCTCTCTGTTTTCTATTATTTCACTGGTCTATCATTAGTGTGCCATCATCCAAGGAGGGCCATCATCCATATCGTTCTGCCAACCCAACCTTACCTTTTTCTTGATAGAATAAACCTCTGACCAACCAACAAAAAGTTAAAGAAACAATCATTCTAAACTGATAGGTGGCCTAGCTTTTCCCTTTAGTAGTCAGGTGCAAACTTTAGGACCAACAACAAGCATACCTGTACTCGGAATATGAGATGACTCAAAGCACAGTCGCCAACGAATACACTAAGGATCCATGAAAAATATTGACTAAGGATATGGCCACCAAAAATACAATGTGGATCCATACCTCCATGACATGAACTGATCGTAGCCACGAGAAATATGGAATGCAACTATGAGATGATAAAACATAGCCATGGACCAATACAATGTGTATCTATGTAACAGTTTATATATCATCATGCTTAAACGATCTCCTATCCAGCCTGGGAAAAGAAGATGACATAGTGAATGCTCAACCCAGGGTATTCGTCCCAATCCTAATGTGGCACAAATCTAGCCATGTAAATAGATGTTTCGATGTCGAACATGGTAGAAACCACTTGATTACCGATCATTGAGGTAAATTGTTAACAAGTGTGAGAGAAATCACCAATGATGTCAATGACTCTCAAGGTACCCTAATACATTCCAACGAATGTGAATAAATGAGTTGAAGTCGAACATTCGTGGAATCATCCGATCACAGGTCAATGATGTAAACCTATTGTCAGAAGTGAGGAAGCCTGCCATTGAGACATGCAGGTCCAAAGGTACTAATTGGTTTCTCAGTCTAATTCCTGGATGATGTGTTGAAGTCGACAGGAAAAGACTCGTCGAAGGAGGACCTTGATGTATCCCCCATCATCGACACAAAACCGACATAGAAAAGTGATGTAAGATGGTGAATTGAATGAGTGTGGACTGACACAAGAAATGGAAACTGGAAATAATGCAGATGGATGGTTTAAATTGAAACTTCCCTTGAACATGATGAGGCACGACAACTGATTTGGCAGCATTGATTCTATGGGTACCAAGAATGTAATGTGATGGAAATAAGAGAACTCTTTGATTGGAAGAAAAAGTATGGTGACACATGGAATTGGTATGGCTCATAGACAAGCAGATTACCCAACTATAAGACGAGACACAAACAGGTGTTATGTTCAAGGGTGAAAAAAGTTGTCATAAAGGATTCTCAAAAACTTGACCCACTTCCTTCAATTTTTTTCCCCACCCAGATAGATGAGTACCTCTTTTTAATTTAAAGATCTCAAGGAGAGTAACACATGCTCAATATAGCTCACCTTCAGTAAGGTCCTCTTCCTTTGTTTAACGAACTGGAAGAAGTAAGGGTTAGTTCCCATATGGGCCCTTCAATGTGCAGTTTAGCGAGTCCAAAGAAGGAAAACTCGGTGATTTTTCATGTTTAGAGAGTATGAAAAGAACTTAAAGGTGACTCCAAGGTTGTTATTTTTCGTAATTTTAGTCTCACAAGGCCGAAAAAGCAATAAACTACCACTCGAAAGACACCCTTTCAAACTTTTTAACGAGTGTGAAAGGAAGACAGATCACTCGGCAATCTTTTCATGTTTAGAGAATATTAAAAGATATTAAATATGACTCTAGGGGGTTCCTTTTTCGTATAACCTTTACGAGTCTGAAAAAGTGATAAAAGTTTACTCGGTTACATTCTCATGTATTTATGAGCATGAGACAGAACAAAGTCTAAGCTCGGTATTGGTTTCATTTTTACACAAGCTTGAAACAAAATTAAACTTATGCTTGTAAATTCCCAACTTAATTTCCAAAGGTAGGGATACCCATAGATGGTTGGTACTATGCCCCCAGCTTGAAAATCTAGTGGTTTAACTCAAGAATGATAATCAAAGGCTGGAGACATGCCCACCCAAGCTTCATTTTATTCATTGACTTTGAGGTTGTCACCAATTTCTGTACTATATGGAGAAAAAGGATAAGGGTGGATGAAAGGAAGGTTCAAATACGAGACCTAACGAAAGACTCGACTCGACATCTACGAGATATAGATAAATACTCGACTTGATATCTACGAGATCTAGCAAAAGACTCGACTTGTTAGGAGAGGTGATTGTTTCATTTTTTAACGAGCTTGACACATGAAAAGAACTATGCTCATGACCTCTGTTTCATTTTTTAACGAGCTTGCCACAGAGAAGAAAAACTATGCCCATGGCTCCGGGTTCAATCCCCATATTTTTGTTTCATTTTTTAGCTTGCTACAAAGAGGAAAACTATGTTCGTAGCTTTTGTTTCATTTTTTAAAGAGCTTGCCACAAAGAAGAAAAACTATGCTCATGACCTCTGTTTCATTTTTTAACGAGCTTGCTGCAGAGAGGAAATTTATGCTCGTGACCTCTCCTTGATCATGGCTTCCAAGAGGACAATTCTCTGGAAGGAATACATGTCAAGGGACAAACATCAGCCATGGCTTCCAGGAGATCTTCATTAAATGGAAGAAAAACACTTTGGAAGGAATACATGTCGACGGCCTCGATAAGGATTGGTAGATTTGGCTCTAATAGCCCTATAGAAGAGATGAACATGTCAACTACCGGATCTAAGTCAGGAGAAGGGAGAGATTCCCTCTCGTGCAGGGTTGAACGCATGGGGCAGGTCATTACATAATTGACCTGCGGTGGGGTGGACATCGCTAGCATGTATGGACCATTCAGGGAAGGTGGATAGTTGACCATCGGATGAGGGTTAATGAATGAAATTTGGTCGATCGTTACTATGTTTTCATTGTGAGGGAAACATATCACTCGAAAGAGAGTGGACACAAAATCTCTCATAAGGTAGACATAGTCTCGCCCAAGGAGCATGTTAAAGTCTAAGGGGTCGTGAACTACCATCACATCGACGTAGACCGTTTTTCCTCCCAAAGTAACTGAAAACTGAGGAAGGATCCCTAAAGGTTGACTAACTCTTCTATCAAAGGTCAACGAATTCTGAGTCACGAGAAAAACCTGCAACGAACCAAAAGCTTGCCAAGCATTCACGGAGAAGATGCTAACAGAAGCACCTTCATCTATTACAATGTTAGGAATATTCCTATCACAAACCTGCACGGTGATTTGGAAATGAACGTAAGAGGGAAGATGGGGTTATGTTAAATGATTCCAATTAATGGAAATCATGTGATTGCTTCAAAGGGGTACCATTGGAACGGGCGGAGTGCCCCCTTGTCCAGGTGAATCAGTATTAACGAGGTAGACCTAAGTGACATTCTCACTCTTTGAATGAGGAGTGGGATCGACTGATGATGGAACCGAATCGACCACTTTGGTAGCACTCTTCAAGGGAGGAGTGGGATCGATCGATGATGGAACTGGATCAACCACTTTGGCACTCTTTGGATGAAGAGTGGGATCGATAGATGATAGAAATGGATCGACCACTTTGGCAATCTTCATATGAAGAGTGGGGTTGATCGATAACAGAACTGGATCAGTCACTTTGACACTCCTCAAGGGAGGAGTGGGGTCAATCAATGACAGAAATGGATCGACCACTTTAGTTTCACTCCTTAGATGAAGAGTGGGGTTGGTCGATGATGGAACTGGATCAACCACTTGGGTTAGTGGTTCAACCGAGGATGAAACCAAATTGACCACCTGATCAACCAGACTGACTGAGGACGGAAACAGATTGACCAATCCATCAACTAATGATGGGTTGGAAGAGATCTCATGATTACCAGTTGGAAGTTTAATCTTTTCCAAAAGATAAGATGCCTCATCCATATGAGGGAAAAGGTGAGAGTAATGATCACCTTCACATAACAAGCAAGGAAATTTGACATTTCTATTCTTCTTACCAACCTTAATGTCACTAGCTGGCAAGGTTTCACCAGCATGTCCCACAGGGGATGATGACATGGAAAAACACATTTCTAAGACCTCAGGGAGACCAGGGAAATCCCTTAGAAAGTGGTCACCCTTGCAAATACTGCAAGGGAATTTGGGTTTAGGATTCTTCGTTTTAATGTTTTCGACTTTATCAACACTCCGAGTACGATTAACTGTATTTGGTTTCTTGGATCCAACATGATACGATGTGGTTGGAGGCTTGGTCCCTTTCTGGTTGTTCTTCTTCTTCTCTTTATGTTTCTTCTTCTTCTTATCAACCTGGCTACTCACTTTATATCTTTCATTAGGTGAAGAAGGAGAAAGGAAAGGAGACCTAATGGGTGAAGAAGGAGAAAGGTCAACATGAAGTTGATGTGTGTGTGGTGTGCTTACATCTGAAGCACTAGGTGCATTCGAAGCACTGGGAAGATTCAAGATCACTAGAGTGGTTAACAACCAAACCAGTAATCCGATCGTGAGTCCCAGAAGACTCAGTGTGGAAATGCACAGAGGACCAACGTTTACAAAAGAGGGAAAGGTGAAAGGTTCCCCAGGAAAAGGGGATTCCTCCATTGGTACTCCCAGGAGTTGACGACATTCACACTGACTCGACCTAAGGTCCACTAAGGAAAACAAGCAACACGTGCTACAAATCTAAGAAGCAAACAATCAAACAAACCTTCCCATAATGAAACCACTAGTTGGTGATGAGATCCAACATCACAAGATAAATATAGGAAGGGGTTGGGATAGAGTGGGTGGATTGGTTACATTGACGACCTGCTTAAAGAACTTACGTCTTGGTGCAATATTCCACATAATAATTGTGGATTTACCCTCCAAGGAGCCCGAGTGAGTTTTATCAACGTTTGTTCTAGGCACAGTGAAGGCTTCCCTTCACCATCACCTCATGTAAGGACCCTAAATATTATGGCTACTAAGGTCACCAACTTGTAGTCATTCTATGGGAAGGTACAGTCGACAACCGAGTCCAAACATATGGGCAAGATAACAAGTCTGAAATCCTTCAAGAGAACTGAGGACAAGTGGATTGGTAGAATTCTGGAGGACCCCAAATGGATTCGGAATTCACAAAGCACTGAGACCAAATGAAGACAGTTGGACCTCAAGAAGAACCCCCAATATACAATCTGACTACTAAGAATGGTTAAGTCTATGAGGGATAATCTCTGTTGCTCTCTCGAATGCAACCTCGCGTGTAACCCTCTGAGGGAAATATCTCTCAAGGATTTTAAGGAGGAAATATTTCAACCATCCATGAGATCCTTAACCTTCCCTAAAAAATAGGAAACCAAATGTGAGGTGGATTCTCACACTAAATTAATTTCCTTTTCATGAATATTAATAATAATTCATGTGCACATAGTATTTTGACCTTCATATAATATATTTCTCCTCCACGTCGACTAGGGATTGTGACATATGTTATTTCATGGTGTTGAGGTGTATGCGACACTTAGCAAGGTGCATATGACCCTTTTACGACACTTGTGACACTTAGGGTGAGGTACCTAGGTGTGGAAATTTGATGTGTAACAGTAATGTGTCTAGTAACCTAAGTATTAATAAAAACATAATATATGTTATAATTCAAACAAGAATTATACTGAGCAATTGACATGAAGAGATTATTACAAAGTTGTTGCACCTGATTGATATGTTTATTACATCCTCTTTACCAAGTATGTAATGATCATACATGCCATATTTATCTTTGATCTAGTGAACCACTCAACCAATGGGACAAATCATTCACATATTTTTTTTTAAATGATCAAGATAAGGCATGCTTCTATCGTTCAACCATATGAATTATTTCTTGTCATTATCATGTTTCTTTATCTTTTTTCATACAACACAACCCATGGTTGTGTTTCCTCCATGTTATAAAGAACAAATTTATTAATGGCATCAATTTTTTAATTTACTGATGTATTCATATAATCAAAACAAATAGTATGAGATCAAAATATGTTATATAATTCAGTGTAAACAATTAATCTTTAGAAAATTGACAAAAGATAATTAACTTACTCTTTATCATGCATCTTTTTTCTATTGGTTTGGAGTATCCCCCCCTTCACTTTTTTCCTCATCTTGATGGTTTTCCCAAACCACCTGGTATGTCATCAATTTGCTTGATGTACTCACTAGCATAATAGAACGACTCATATACTATGTACCCTCCACCAAGACCCTTCAAGTTTTGTACTTTGTTGAATAAAACCATTCAATGTGTCATGTTTTTCCATGATATGTTCCTCCACAAAGAAGATAATACATTTTTTAATATATGCATGGCATCTAGTAAGTGAGCAATCTTAAGATGCTCCCAATATGGAATATCATAAAATACAATTTTCATTTTCATCCCAATGGGAAATTTCTCAACATAGGTATCAAAAAATTTAGGCTCATCGAACATAGGTTCCCCAATTGAATCAAATGGTTATGAAATTCCCTTCTCTTTCTATGTTTCATATTCCTTAAGCTAGTCTAGTAGTGTCATTATTTTAGGTCTCTAAGTTTTCTCTAGTTTACCATTGAAAGTGAATGATGCTCTTCTATAAGGGTGGTCTTCTGGGAGGAATACCCTCAAGCAATTATACATCAAATTTCATAGGTGGTCAAACAACCTAGACTTTACTAAAGGTCCACAACATTTGCATCCATGATACCCTTTTGTTGCAAGACCTATGATGTTATTGTGTACAAAACATGTTAGCACCAAAGAAGATAGTTGCACCAAATTAATTATGTCAAATAACATTACGATTTTAAGCAAACTATTAACATGCTTACCATAGAAAAATCCTAGTCCTGGATAACCATGCACGATGTATGAAAATGTGTTATACAATGTTGCAAAAATAGTTATAGACGTGTGGAAATATGACCTCAAAACAAAAACTCTAACCCTAAAAACCCATATTTTTGCATCAAAAACACCAAAATAAACCCCCAAATAGAAAAGTGTTGCTCCCATAAATCCCCATTTTTTCAAGGTTAAAATTACAACCCTTTGCAACCATGGCCTTGACATGCCATATGGTTTTGGAACAAAACCTTAAAACCAACCCTTCAATCAAAAAATGGTGATCCCATAATCATTTTTTTAGGTTAAAATTACAACCTTTTGCAATCATGTACTCTTTGACAATTGGCACAATAGTCAACAAAACCCTAAAATCAACCCTTGAATCAAAAAGTGGAGCTACTAGTAGCACCCCTTTTTTATCAAGGTTAAAATTACAACTTGTTTGAATTCATGACCTTGATAATCGATATTGTTGTGATCAAAACCTTAAAATCAGCCCCAAATCAAAAAGTGGTGTTACTAGTAGAACCCTCCTTTAAAAGACATAACAAAAGACATCCCATATCTGGTGTAAGAGAAGTGTGTTAAAGGAAGGTAGGATTCTTGTCCCTTTAAATCACAGGTGGAAATTATGAAGGAGCATGTGATGAAGGAGAGAAGAAAGAGGGAGGTTACCTCAACCTACCCCCTATGTCCATCAAGAAATCTACCATGTGATCCACTCCTTGCAGGGATAAAAGTGTTGTGTGGACACGGGATTGATAACTCCAAGTTGTATTTTTCATACATGAAACCAAGAGAGCTTATGCAAAGGCTTTGCAATAAAGATATTTCTTAATATCCATGGCTTGTGTTTCATGGTTGTTCTTCTTGCTATTTTAGGTAGCATTGAGACCTCCTCTTGCTTAGGTTGGATCAGTTTTGAGCTAGAATATTATAGAACCCCTTGAATTTTTTAGTAGTGTTTAGAAATCCCTACATCCATATGAGGGATGCAATATTCAAGTGGAGAGCCAACCAGTACCAACTAATCAAGGATGGGAAGTCCTACATCATCAAGGCACATAAAGGCAAGTAAAATATCTCACTGGTAATTACTAACCAAGCCAAGAAGTTGATTAGTTTCAATAAGAAATATGTCTTGCTTTTCTTAAGAGAAAACCAAACTAAGGATGAGTTGATAAGAGTAAAGCCATCCATGGAGGGGTGTACTAAAGAGTGGAAACATCAGTTCTAGAAGTTACTATAGGTATATAGAGGATTGTTCCATGATCCTATAGGGCTACCACCCAAGAGGGAAGTGGAACACGAAATACATTTATTACTAAACTCCCCATTGCCAAATGTTGGGTTGTATAGATAGTCTGTTCTGGAAGCAAATGAAGTGAAGAAGCGGTTGTAGCAGTTGTTGGAGCAGGGTGTGATTCGACATGTTATCCCCAAATCCTAGGGATAACTAAGGATATGATATCTCAAGGCCCTCAAGATGCAGGCAAGGAGTATCGAGAGACAACTTGACTAGTAGTGTCCACTTGCACAGACAGAGACCCACCTCACAACCATAGCTCCAGGTTCATCACGACGGTATCCACCACATCAACTGGCTTCCAGAAGACATTGGTTCTTTCTCCATGAGGTACAAGTCAGGTATTATGGTGAGTGTCATTTAAATATTTGAGGCATTTGAGTTTGTTTCATCTATCACTGCTTTTGATTATGTAACGTTTACTTCCACATTATGTTGTTTGCCTTGTTTCACTTTGGTGGTTGACATTTCGCACTAGTAAGTGGATCACCCTTAGGGATAAGTCTACTACTGGGAGATCCTTTTGACGAGTCATCGTGCCATTCTTGACCATACTTTTCACTTTCCACACTTCATCCCCTCATCTCCTCACCTTTTGGGATTTTTGGGTGTACTCACCCAAGAAGGGGTTGTCCCTCCTTTCATGGGAAGAAGGGGTTGAAGGCCCAGAGGCTTGTAGCTGGAAAAAGATAAAATCCAATCATTAACCTTCTAGATGCTCACCCAGAGATCCCTAGGAAAATGAAATGTCTCTCATAAGAAACTAATGGGACCCATGAAAAATATATATAACAAAATTCCAACTAGGGTGGAGCATGTGTGGGCACTGTTTTTATTGCTTAGGTAGAAGCCCCACACATGTTTTCAACTTGGGGAAGCATGATGTGAACAGGGTAGAGTCAAGGTGGGCACAATTTCTCATGCTTAGGTAGAATCCCCACCTTGGCTTCAACCTGGAAACATCCTAAAATAATAAAAGGCAATAAATGGGCTTGGAAAAAGGTTGCATTGAAAATGAAGGTGAAACACACCCTCTATGAAGGCACCCATAAATGAGACACTACAATCCCTTTTATGTCATGAACCCCATGCCCAAGAGTCTTTCCCCCATCCATTTCAGTTCATCCACATGACTTAGAAGGAGGTCCCCTCTGGAAATACCCCTAAACTTGAGGTACAAATCACCTAATAGGTCGTCTTATCAACCCTCCCATACCTAAACTTGGAAAATTACATAGGGTCTTTGAGCATTGGTTTATTTTGATGAGGTGGTTTGGATGTACTTTCTGATATGGCTCTTTTGTTTACTTGATTTACTCAGCATGATGATTTTACTTGAGATCCTCGGAGGGCATATCCATTTGTCTTTGCAGGACCCAGCTAGTGGACAATTTTGGAGGAACAAGCCTAGTTTGGGATTCCATAGGGATTGAAGCCCACAGGGTGGATTCCAAGGGCCCACATGACGGATCATGGAGACATGCCTTTGGATTATTAGATGACATCATGGAGGACCTAACCTATCCCCTACCACCCAAACGATTTGCTTGAAATAGGCAAAATGTCACCTTCTTGGAGCTTGGCGTCACACATGGGATAGGATGTGGTAATGATATGACACTTGGAACTTTGATGAGGATTGGCACCTTGATTTAGTGGAGATAGGTGCTAGTTCCTTGGAAGATGGCTTTTGGAAGCCCAACGTCCCTTCTCCAATCTCAACGACTTGCCAAAAAGGGGATAAAAGTTTCCCTAAAGGGGTGACATCTTGCCCTTTAGGGTTTCTCTATGTGCAAATTATGAATTATTTAATATTATTTTTGTAAAGAGGCAAGATTAGGGTTGTTGACCCCTTATCCTATGGTTTACCCTAAATTATGTGGACAAACTATGTTCAGAACATTTTGTATAAATACAGATCATTTGTATCTCATTTTCATGATAGCTCTCCCATGGTGAGAAGCCTTCCTAGCTGAAATTTGCGCCATCTTTGGGAAATCTATATATCTTGTGCTTTTGTTATGGTGTCTTCATGCTATTGGTGGAATAAGTAGCATGCTACCTCTCTTGGAGATTTTCTCTTGCATTTATGGTGGATTTATCTTGGTAAGAGGAGGTTTATATTGTCATTTCTTGGACTAGGTAAGGATTTTATCTTATTGATGCTTCATTGCTTGGTTACAAGTTTGATTTGCTAGACTTCTTGGGAAGTATAAGGATTTACAAACCCACCATTATCTATCATTTTTGTCTAGAATTTATTTGTTGCACAAGGTTTTACTATGAGAAGTAAAAGGGTTTACACCCTCCTAGTACTTCCTAGTTAACATTGCTTGCCTTGGGGAGTAAAAGGGTTTACACCCCCCCCCCCCAAGGAGATAACATTTGTTAGATCTTTATTCAATTGAATCCATGACCCAATAGCTAAATGCACTAAATCTAATTGCATTGGAGAAATAAAATATTGCATTGGTTAACGTGAAAACTCTGGGTTTTGAGATTGTCTGAATTGGAATCAATTTTATGCTTTATGTGCTTGGTTGAGCCACTAGGGAATCACATTTGGCTAAGTTCTTCTTTTTGTTATCATAACATTTCATCTACAGCCATTAGGGTTGCAGAAACCCTAACACAACTTCTTAATAACTCACAAACCAACCATCGAAATTTGTTGAAAGTTTTCCCCTACACTCTACTAGTCTCGGTGCAATTTTTGGGTGGATTGTTGGAAATTTTTGGTGGTTGATCTTTTTTTTGTAACAACTTATATGATATAGCCATAAGGCTGCAATTATATCTCTGCAATACTATTTTATTTCAGCCTTATTTCATGCTAAAGTCTTTCTCTTAGCATCTTTATTTGCAGTTCTTGTTATCATTTTGTTGTTGATATATATTATTGTTTATTGATGAAATTAGGGACAACAAGCTTAAATTTCTTGTCCAACATATTATTGGGCTTATATCTTTGTTTCCCTTTTGTCTTGGGCAAGTACAATCACTTCTTGGCAAATCTTCTACATAGTACCACATCTTCTACCATCTATGAGACTCTTTTCAAGCCCTTTTTTACCTTCCATCATTGACCTATAGGGGGACTCTTCATCATCTCTTCATTTTCCATCTCATTTCCCCCTAGGTCACTGGGATCCCCCCCTTGAGATGATTACTTCATCTCTAAAGTGATGGGAATACTTACCTAAGGTGATAGTGGATAGGTGTTCTCTTAGTTGTCACCATTTTTCGATTAGGTTGGGTTTTTCCCTACCTACAAATTGTGCGATAACACGACCAAGCACCTCACCTTGTGGGCCCTATCATAATTTTACAAAAGAAGGATGGGACTTGGAGAATGTGTATCGACTATAAAGCATTGAATAAGATTACACTAAAAAATCGGTACCCTCTACCTAGGATCATTGACCTGTTAGATCAATTGCAACATGCAAAATATTTCACCAAGTTGGATCTCAAATTGGGATACCACCACATACACATCGATGAAGAAGACACTTGCAAGACTTCCTTCAATACAAGGTGATTTGATACCAGGGGTGACACTGATACCAAACTTGATTTGGTTCTAGGCCACTTAATTAAGGTTATATTTACAAATTTGGATCTATTTTACTTGATTGCATCAAAGGTGGAAAAATGTACTTATGAATACTTGAATACAAATTGAATATTAACTTGGTGGAAGTGTTAGTCTCATAATCCAATACTTAATGCATTTAATGAACATAATTGTGGAAATAAAACATGCATAAGAAAACATGATACAAGAGATCATCGAGTTGTTAATGGAGTTCACCATAACCTTCTGGCTACGTCTCTGAATCTGCTTGGAATATGAATCGCTTGATTATCCTTCCTTTGAAAGCACTGAAATATTCTCACAAAATGTGGCACATGCTCCTTATAGGGATAAAACTCGGAGCAACCTTCTCTTACACAAAAGAGAACTTAAGGATCTCACATAAGTGACATTTCTTCAGACACTAGAAGGACCACATTTGAGCTCTCTCTCCACCAAGAGATGATCCATAAAGGATTCATCCAAAGATGAAACCTAGAGTTTTCATAAGGAGTTTATATAGTTTTCCTTAACTCCATAACTTAAGGAGACAAGATCCACAAATTTAAGACCTAATAACAATTCAAGGGAAAAAAATGAGAAAGCATCTCAACCAGCTCATGAGACCCTTAACTTCCTCCTTAATACTAGGAAACCACTTGTGGTAAAGTGAGGAATATTCCAAACCAACTCATGAGACCCTTAAATTCCTCCTTGATACTAGGAAAGCACTTGTGGTAAAGTGAGGAAGAGTCCAAACCAACTCATGAGACCCTTAACTTCCTCCTCCAGACTAGGAAATTAATTTCCCCTTAAAATTAGAAACTAATTTGTGAGTTGGATTCTCTCACAAAACTAATTTCCCATTTTTACAATTAAATGAATAATACGTGAGATTCCCAAACTCATTTCAAGCATTATTCATCTTTCCAATTTGCATGAATAATACATGAGTTTCTCACTTTTAAAGTATTAACCATTTTTACATTTAAAATAAATTCTTTGCCACCTACCATCAATCAGTATTTTAATGATCTTCTCTATTGTGTGCAAAGTAATGATTCTTTGTATGGATATCCTCTTGGATTACACCTCCCCACAAAAAGCACTTTTGGTCCTCCAAAATCATAGAGAGAAATTGTGACTTGAATCTCCGCAACCAGCTTCTAGGAAGAGTCTTACACTCCACGATGCACTTCCCCATTGCTCAATCCGTATAAAAAAATGTCTCTGACAAGCCGCACCCTTATTCTCCTTCATCGTTGTACTTCGAAATGAGGATGTCGATGCCAACACTTACATCAATGCAAATTTGTAGCTAACTTCTTGATCTGCATAACAAATGTCTCTGATAGGCCGCACCCTTCTTCTTCTTCTCCTTTGCCTTTGTACTTCAGAATGAGGATGTTTATGCCAACACTTGCATCAATGCAAATATGTAGCTGAAAATACATGGATTACAACTTTTCAAAGAAGTACCATACTTTCCAAGAGTTTATCAAACACTCATGAACACGTTTACAATGATTGTCAAGACAAGCCTTAGGAAAAATAATGTCTCTCACTCAATATTGGTTATAAGACCCATTACAATGTTGTCAAAACAAGCCTACTAAAAAAAATTCCACTCACTCAACAGTGGCTATAAGACCCATTACAATGTTTCCAAAACAGGCCTAGGCAAAACAATGCCTCTCATTCAATAATGTCTACAAGACCCATTACAATGTTGTCAAACATGCCTAGGAAAAACAATGCCTCTCACTCAAAAGTGGCTACATGACCCATTACAATGTTTCCAACAAGGCTTTAGGCATAAAATAAAATGTCTCTCACTCTCATCATCACTTTTAAAAGTGGCTAATTACAACCATTTATATCATTAAGGCGAATAGTCCCAAATGTGCACGAGTGGTAAACTCTATGGTTTTTAATCCCCCCATTACAAACATGTGAAACATAATAAATAAGGAAAATTCCATCATCATCATACTCGTCTCACAATTATGAGACTTTTGGCTGTAAACATGACTACTTTATGTCGAAGTGTCAAAATGGTCCCTTACTGCACCATCTCGATTTGTGTGCAAGGCTCAAACAATGAATTTCCTAGAATAAATGAGATCTTGTTGTCTTGTTGTAGCATCAAATATCACCTAAATCTAAAACATACATTCATCCTCTTGCAATTTTCAAAAAGAGACAAAAACCATAAATGCATAAAACTTACATTGGCTTTTGTCTCAAGGTGCTCAATCGACTGCTCAAATCCCAGCATACACAACACCAGCAAGTTCGTCTTGTCATTCTGCAACTTTTGACTGTAAAATCGACATGTTCTAAAAGGTGTAACTCTACCTTGAAGTTTGTGTCATGCATTAATGACAAAATTGGGCTTCTTCCATGATCCCTGAAATACACTGCTCGGATCGAAATTCTGACTACACCAGCAAATTCGTGGCGAGAAATCGTGCAAAATGATTGTATTTTCGTCAAATTTCATTACTGTCACTGCTAGACCCCTAGGCTCTTTACCTCGATTTACATGTCACACAGGAACACAGTAATAAATTCACTCCAGGCCTCAAAATGTGTGCCCGTACTTGGGAAAAATTGATATGCCATCTGGCAGCCTGTGATTGGCCCACATGGCACCCAGTCAACTATACGGTCAATGCCACATCATTTGTCTTGTTCCATTACCACGTCAGTTGTATGGTATGCCATGTCAATTGTACGATCCTCCATGTCAATTGCCATGTTGTACTACCACGTTAGTTGTACGGTCGGCCATGTCATATGTCATGTTGTACTACCACGTCAATTGTACGGTCTACCATGTCAGTGGCCCAATTAATTCCTACATCAGTTTCAAGTCATCATATGGCTTGCCACATCATCATCCCATTCAGCGCCACATCAGCCACCATACGGCCCAATCAGTCAACACATCACTTCCACCTCAACTTGTTGACATCATCATCATACTGTCACACCATCCGACACATCATCTCTATACTTCCACATTAGTGGAAACATCATCTTTGTACTACCACATGGCATCCGTACGGATGTCACGTGGCACATTTTCTGGTCCATTTGGACCTCTGAAAATGAAAAAACATGTGACACGTGGCATCATGTAGTGTTGTCAAGTCAATAGTACACATGTCGCTCTGCAATGCTACCAACTTAGCATGTTGACGTCAACACTATATGCACTTCACCAGATTCCCCTATTTTCTAGAAACTTCAAATGGCCATAACTTTTGCATCCGGACTTTGTTGTAAGTGTTGTTTACACGATTGGAAAGCTCTCATTGAGCTATTTGACTTGGTGTTGTTTTTGTCGAATTCTGGGAACTTTTATTTTTGGCCATTTTTTTCCATGACAGAGGAGGATCCATCCTCCAACTACATAGACTATGGTACGGGCTTCTTGCTTGGTGTACCGTGAAGCTCGGGGTGAAGCTTCCAACATTTCCTGCTCCAATAACCACTCATTTGGCAATGAGTGTAATAGTTGTGTGACTTCATGTTTGTCTCGCTTTCACTATAAAGAGATTTTCTCTTCCGGTACTTTTCAACACTGTTGTTGTCCCAAGATGGTGTTGGTGATGATCTCAACTATTTTCTTGAAGAATCCTTTGTTTATAATACTTTTGAGCATTCTCTTTCACCATACCCCAATCATTCATATCAGGGTCTTCCTTCAACCTCCAATGGTTGAATGATGCCTTGTCCATTAATACCAATAAATCCTCCTTTATACCCCATATTCTCCAGCAACTCAAGCCAATTCCCTTGGTGTGCCTTTCAAAAACTCCAAAAGAGGCATCATCATTAATAAGGAAAGGAATTGAACATGGAGAATTATTTACCTTCATTCTTGTTTATGATGCTTGGTCATCTTTCTGAAGTTTGGCCAACTGCTCCTCTTAGATGGATGA
The DNA here is from genome assembly GCA_009831015.1 of Picea engelmannii. Classification (NCBI taxonomy): domain Eukaryota; kingdom Viridiplantae; phylum Streptophyta; class Pinopsida; order Pinales; family Pinaceae; genus Picea; species Picea engelmannii. The sequence goes on from ML824952.1 coordinate 26,754, forward strand.
AGCTATAGATGAGGCTTACAGGAAACCACCTTGGTTCCCTGGTGTCTGGAGAGCATCCTCTATTTTATGACAATATGTGTAGCTATCAACATTTTCATGACAAGAACGATAATTAGTATACCTGTCATGGCCACAAGTTTATTGGGTCTTGGAGGGATTTTTTACCTCCTCTGTAGTGAAACATTCTCCAACTTGTTCCTCCATAGGCATCTCTAACATGAGTCTCAATTTATGATTCTCATCCTATGCAACTTATAAAAGCCTTTTGAGCTCTGCATTCTCTGCTTGGATGCATTGGTTGATTTCTTCAAGCTCTTTGAGTCATGCTTGCTTCGATGCGTTTCCCATCTTGTCTTCAACACCTGCAATCCCTGTCAATCCTAATTTGATATTGGGGGTGACACTGATACCAAACTTGATTTGGTTCTAGGACACTTAATTAAGGTCAGATTTACAAATTTGGATCTATTGAACTTGATTGCATCAAAGGTGGAAAATGTACTTATGGAGACTTGAATCCAAATTGAATATTAACTTGGTGGATGTGTTAGTCTCATAATCCAATAATTAATGCATTTAATGAACATAATTGTGGAAATAAAACATGCATAAGAAAACATGAGATAAGAGATCACCAATTTGTTAACGGAGTTCACCATAACCTTCTAGCTACGTCCTTGAATCTGCTTGGAATATGAATCGCTTGATTATCCTTCCTTTGAAAGGGCTAAAATATTCTCACAAAATGTGGCACATGCTCCTTCCAAGGTTGAAACCCGAAGCAACCTTCTCTCACAAAAAAGAGAACTTAAGGCTCTCACATAAGTGACATTGCTTTAGATGCCAAAACGACTACATTTGAGCTTTCTCTCCACCAAGGGATGATCCATAAAGGATTCATCCAAAGATGAAATCTGGAGTTTTAATAAGGAGTTTATATAGTTTTCCTTAACTCCATAACTCAAGGAGACAAGATCCAAAAATTTAAGATCTAATAACAACTCAAGGACAAAAATGAGAAAGCATCTCAACCAACTCATGACACCCTTAACTTCCTTCCTGAGACTAGGAAACCAATTTTGCTAAAGTGAGGAAGAGTCCAAATCAACTCATGAGACCCTTAACTTCCTCCTTGAGACTAGGAAACTAATTCCCCCTTAAAATTAGGAAACTAATTTGTGAGTTGTATTCTCTCACAAAATTAATTTCTCATTTTTACAATTAAATGAATAATACGTGAGATTCCCAAACTCACTTCAAGCATTAATCATTTTTCCAATTTGCATGAATAATACATGAGTTTCTCACTCTTAAAGTATGTAATGTCCCCATTTTGGGACATTTTAACATTACAACATTTTAGAGTGTTATGCCTACCCGAGTAGCGAGATAGGGGTGACAGAGACTTCGGGAGATATTGAAGGGTTTATTTGTGCCCAACTTGCATCGATCATCATCAGGATCCATTCCACACAACTGGGCTTTGGTTTCGTTGCATTTCGACAATTTCTGTAATTTTGAGTTATTATGGATCATATCTTAATTAAATTCACTAAGAAGGTCACAATGGGCATATTACTTGGAGAAACCTCTTAGTGTAATAGCTCATCAGAATCAGGAGGAATAGAACTACGGGATAAGATGATGAGAAGTGACTTTCAGTGGTTGGAGAAGCCATCAGGATGGATAAATCAATTTTTAGAGGTAAAATGGTTAATTAATTAATTAAATAAGTGATTTAATCAAGGAATAATAAAATAAAGTAAAAGTCACTTGGAGGGAAAAGGTCAACAACGAATTAGGGTTTCAGGAAGCTATAAAGAAAGGGTAAAGAAACCTAATTCATTATGCATTGTTATGATTTGATGTTGAGAGTTCCTAGAGGAGGAGGAGGAGGGTCAACCTTACTGTTTTGTGGATTTCTAGAGGAAACCACCACCATTGATCAGTTTCGGTGTTGAGAGACACACCCTAGCCCATCGGAGATACCATCCAGGTATTTCACCGTACTTTTCAGGAGTATCCATTGCAGAGTGCGTAGCTCATCCAGTGAGGACACAAATCAGTTTGAGGGTTTAGAGAGCTGCACGAGATCCATATCCAGATTGCAGTTTCCTTCCAACCCATTTGAGATACAGCCAGGGCGCTTCTATTGAGCCATCTATCATCAAATTCTGACGGTGGAATCTTGCAGATCAACTCATTTAGCCATTTAGGGTGTAGCTCTTCCAGACAGACATTTGGTGTTACATGCAGAGTATCGGAGCAGATCCAGACAAATCCTTTCAACCCATTTCCTTATTTGGTGAGACAGTCATTTTGAGCCATATAGTAGAAGATTCTATTGGTGGAATCCTTTGGGGTGCATCCAGTGCTCCAGGAGGTGCGCAAACCTCCCAGGGGTCCAGATCCAGTGCCTCAGAGACCAAATTCGAGATCCGGCACTCACCCATTTCAATCTAGAGGCCAAGGTGCTTCTTTTGGAGCAGTCTCCAGTGTATTCCGATGGTCTGAACTTCCAAATGAGTTTTCCAGCCGATAGTGGTTACCGTACTTCGCTGGAATCACATATTTTCATCGATCTATCTGTGCATGCATCAGATCTGCTATCATCTTTTGATCATGGGTATTTTTATGTTATTTGATTGTATTCCAGTGTTGATCCATGAGATCTGGCTGACGTTTGTATTCTATATTTCTATTAGGCTATTGTATTTCCATGCTCGAACCGTATAATACATGATATTGGGCAGTTTATGTTCTTTACTTTTGCATGCATCCTTTATATGTTGCTTAAACCATAAATATGCAACATCCACATGCAATAACCAACATGCACATGTAATAACCCACATGCACATGCAATAACCATCAAGATCTCAAGCATACAACTGAAACACATCCAGAAACCCCCAGTGTATCAGATCTGCAAGACAGAATAATAGATCAATAACAAATGATTGAGGATATTACAATGGTATCAGAGCTTTAGTCCTGACAGCCTGTGACTAAAGTCGATGAGTTCAGCGGGTGACCCAGAAGGTAGAGTGGATGCTAGGAGACAGATATGAGCGACCAGAGGGCAGTGGTAAGGCCCCCATGGAACCAGAGGCAACCTTCATGCAGGCTATCAGTGATATGTTAGCTAGTCAGTGGACCATGTCTCATTCCTTGGCTTAGGTGGCTAATAGATTGGCTATAGTGGGCATTCCAGGCACACAATCCCCACATGTAGCACAGGGGAATTCAAGGGCAAGTAGTAGACCCCAGACACCTACTCGCACATACACATCTTCGATTAGGATTCCCAAACCATGGTTTCCTAGTTTCTAGAGGGCACCACCAGCAGTAGTACAACAGTCCTTAGCACACAGGTTGTCCACTCAGGTGGAAGACTTTGTAGAGTACAAGAGGGACTATGCAGCATTGGGTCCTGACTTTCATCATGACATGACACTGTTCGAGTACTGTGGACTTAGGGGTGTGGACCATCCCAGAGAACCTCATAGAGGAGGACAACAACAACAACAAGGGAATAACATAGATTTCATCCGGAAATTTGGTAAACTCACCATACCTTCTTTTGACGGATCGTCCAAATGCACTGCCAAAGCTGGGGTACAAAAGTTAGACATGTACTACAAGCTCAACCAAATGATCGAGACGGAGGCTAGTGACTCTTGTGCATTTGAGGGATAGTTGGATGGACAGGATGACAGTGCATGTCCTTCATCTTCCCCGTCAGACAATGTTGAGGATTCAACACTTCAACATACTGGTGACACTTGTGAGGATTCATATGCGTTGGCACTTAGACATGATGAGATTAAAAGGTTGGATGACCTACCTATGGGTGTAGACATGGCTTCTAGGAAGTCATGTATGGACGATGATGAGCTTCCTATGATGAGCGAGCCACATTTTTCATCTTCTCAGTAATATATGCTAGCCACGACACATGAGGATATCAGTGGAATTCCCGGTATGGTAGAGGAGCCTTGTGTAGGGATTGTACACAAGGGACATATGGATCTGTAGACCCAGGAGGAGAGGTATGGCTTGGAGATAGTTGACCTTACACATACCTATCAGTATGAGGAGAGTGAGTCACCACTCTTGGAGATTCCATTGATGGACCAGGTTGTGGAGACTGACAGCTTGTTGGGACACTTACTCCCAAGATCGATCTACAGTGATGATGATAGACTCCTTAGTGGTCAGGATGACCATAGCACATGTCTGGACACATCTGTGTTGGATCTAGGTAGAGATGATATTAGTAGGGTGAGCGCATAGGAGGATACATCTTCCCATACAAGATACAATGCGATTCAGATGGGGGTAGCAATTGGTGATGGTGTGCAGTGGTCTACAGGAGGACTCAGTAGCATAGTGGATAGTGGGCAGTTCAGTGCCTTATCTTTTGAGGAGTGTGTTGTTGGGGATTCGATTGTTGACACTAGCAGTGAGGGGCATGAGGTAGAACCTCAGTGGGACTGTGATCGGGAGTCACGACACTAGATGGGACAATTGAGAGTTAGTGAGGACATGATCATGGCATCCACTCGACGCATTGATGATACACACGCATGGGTGGCAGGTTGTTGTTGGAGGGCCTCGATGGAACATGATAGTTCAGATAGGGGACTTGCCATTGATGACTTCCATACACTCATGGAGAGAGTGACTGTGATGAGGGCTGACTACTAGCAATTATTGATGGACAGAGATTACCTATTGGAGATTGGCGAGATGTATCATAGGGCACTGAGGGAGCAGGAGCTTGAGGTGGACCGACTCACTCGTGAGTTGGTGAGCACACAAGGATTCTTGGAAGGCACACAAACAACCCTTCAAGAATCAGAGTCCAGATTAGATGAGCTCCTTGAGGAGACTGGTCAGAGATACACTATATCTATCTCGACAGAGAGTCAGATATGTTCCTCGGTTACATTGTTGGAGGATATCTGGGTGTCGCAGGGGCCACCATTAATGGGTAGTTCTGAGATAATCGGTCATACACATACACATGAGGATTCTAGAGCCAAGGGCAGTTACGAGGACACTTTCATTTGTGTTCCAGGATTGGTTGATATCCACACAAAGGTTGATCCGGGAGTACACCTTGGACATATGATGATGAGAGATATGTACAATGGGATTCATGGGGACGCATTAGATGGCAGGGAGGAGACACACTTAGTGGAGCATGGAGATTCCTTTCCCTTGCAGCAGCACATAGTTCTGGGAGATCACCTTCACAATAGCAGCAACTATCTGAGTGATGATGGAGGGAGAGTGATTGACCAACAGTTTGTGGAGTTATCTACTGTTGTACCCGATAGTTGGAGTTTAGGCGATTATTCACCATGGGTGCTAGTGGATGAGATTTTGGTCCAATCCTGGGGATTGACCAAAGCATATGATACTTTCCATTCCTACAGTTGGGTGCAGATATTTATGATAGCCTTTCCCGACACTTTTATCATTGACAACAGCATAGGGGGTGCTAGACAGTGGCAGGGGACATGGAGAGTTGGTAGGCTTAGACCACCTGACAAGAGTGTCTTGATTGCATACAACAGGATAGGGGTGGATCATCAGGGGCAGACAGTTGAGATCCTAGGCGTGATGGAGAGTATCCTAGGCCATGGGATAGAGGATAACTTAGATATTGCTACATATTAAGACTCTCATTGGGATGAGGGTGGATGGATTTCGATAGTTACCAGTGGGGCACATCAACAGTTAGTGGGGATTGGAAGTGATGAGCTTCCAAATTTGATATGGGATCCTGGAGTCCATTGGGTCGATAGTTTGTTTCATCTTATGAGGATCCATGCGTGGAGGGTCCAGTATGGATACTTTGAGCAGACA
>ML824952.1:32680-66445 GCA_009831015.1 Picea engelmannii
GGGAGTTGACTGAGATTCTTTGGCCATTGATCATTCTACTCATCAAGAGCATGTGGGTGTCATGCATGGTGAGCACTTGGAGAGACCACATCTTGAGGGGATTCTACCTTGTGTCACATAGGTGGATATGGGACCCCGGTATCATATGTAGTTGGATTCAGTTATTGCTTGAGCACAAGCAATATTTCGGCAGGGAGGATTGTAATGTCCCCATTTTGGGACATTATAACATTACAACATTTCAGAGAGTTATGCCTACCCGAGTAGCCAGATAGGGGTGACAGAGAATTTAGGAGATGTTGAGGGGTTTATTTGGTCCCAACTTGCATCGATCATCATCAAGATCCATTCTGCACAACTGGGCTTTGGTTTCGTTGCATTCTAATGATTTCCGTAATTTTGAGTTCTTATGGGTCATATCTTAATTAAATTCACTAAGAAGGTCATAATGAGCATATTACTTGGATAAACCTCTTAGTGTAATAGCTCATTGGAATCAGGAGGAAGAGAACTACATGATAAGATGATGAGAAGGGACTTCCAGTGGTCGGAGAAGCCATCAGGATGGATAAATCACTTTTTAGAGGTAAAATGGTTAATTAATTAATTAAATAAGTGATTTAATCAAGGAATAATAAAATAAAGTAAAATTCACTTGGAGGGAAAAGGTCAACAATGAATTAGGGTTTTGGGAACCTATAAAGAAAGGGTAAAGCAACCTAATTCATTATGCATTGTTATGATTTGATGTTAAGAGTTCCTAGAGGAGGAGGAGGGCCGACCTTATTGTTTTGTGGATTTCTAGAGGAAAACACCACCATTGATCGATTTCGGTGTTGAGAGACACACCTTATCCCATCGGTGATACCATCCAGGTATTTCACCGTACTTTTCAGGAGTATCCATTGCAGAGTGTGCAGCTCAGCCAGTGAGGGTGCAAGTCAGTTTGAGGGTTTAGAGAGCTGCATGAGATCCGTATCCAGATTGCAGTTTCCTTCCAACCCATTTGAGATCCAGCCAGAGTGCTTCCATTGAGCCATCTATCGTCAGATTCTGACAGTGGAATCTTGCATATCGACTCATTCATCCATTTAGGGTGCAGCTCTTCTTGACAGACATTTGGTGTTGCATGCAGAGTATCAAAGAAGATCCGAAAAAATCCTTTCGACCCATTTCCTTATTTGGCGAGACGATCATTTTGAGCCATATAGCAGGAGATTCTGTTGGTGGAATCCTTTGGAGTGCATCCAGTGCTCCAGGAGGTGCGCAAACCCCCCAGGGGTCCATATCTAGTGCCTCAGAGACCAGATTCAAGATCCAACACTCACCCATTTTAGTCTAGAGGCCAGGGCGCATCTTTTGGAGTAGTTTTCAGCGTATTCTGACCGTCTGAACTTCCAGACGAGTTTTCCAGCTGGTAGCGGTTACCGTACTTCACCGGAATTGCATATTTCCGTCGATCTATCTGTGCATGCATCAGATCTGCTATCATCTTATGATCACAGGTATTTTTATGTTATTTGATTGTATTCTAGTACTGATCCATGAGATATGGCTGACGTTTATATTCTATATTTCCAGTAGGCTATTGTATTTCCATGCTCGAATCGTATAATACATGATATTGGGCAGTTGATGTTCTTTACTTCTGCATGCATCCTTCATATGTTGTTTAAACCATAAATATGCAACATGCACATGCAATAACCAACATGCACATGCAATAACCCACATGCACATGCAATAACCATCAAGATCTCAAACATACAACTGAAACGCATCCAAAAACCCCCAATGTATCAGATCTGCAAGACAGAATAATAGATCAGTAGCAAATATCTTGATCGGCGGGATCGGGGATATTACAAAATACTAATCATTTTTACATTTAAAATAAACCATTCATGAGTATTAATTATTCATTGCCACCTACCATCAATTATTATTTTAATGATCTTCTCCATGGTTTGCAAAGTAATGATTCCTCATGTGGAGATCCTCCTGGATCAGAAGGCAAGGTTTGTATGAACAATTGGTCATGCCATTTGATTTATGTAATGCACTAGCTACATTTATGAGACTAATGAATGATGTACTATTCACATATCTAGACTCATGTTTTACACTGTATTTGGATGATATATTGGTTTATAGTGGTACATGGGAGTAGTACATCTCACATCCCATGTAGGTGTTAGAGACTCAGAAGAAGCACTAGTTGTTGGCTAACCTAAAAAAATGTGAGTTTGTTCAACAATATTTGGTGTATTTGGGGTATGTGATCGATGGAGGGGAGCTCAAGATAGATCCCGCAAAGATGGAGGCCATCGTGAAATGGAAAGTTCTTACAAATGTCATTGAATTTAGGAGTTTTGTTGGGGCAACACAATACGTGTAGAAGTTCATAGCTTCATTTTCAACAATAGTTACAACACTCCACACCATAACAACGAGTGGTAAGAGTTTCTAGTGGGGGAAGAATCAGTATAATTCTTTCAATGAGTTGAAAAGAAATATCAATCAAGCACCAGTTCTCGCATTACCAACCATGCAAAATCCTTTTGAAATGTAGATAGATGCAAATGGGTATTGTTGAGGAAAATATATGAATTTATCTTACTCAAGCATTTTCGAATCTTGCTTGGGTAAGGTAAGATAGTCGAGAATATTACCCTAAGTTTCATAGCCTCAAAATGTATTTCCTGATCCACGGGTATTAATTACCAGGGGTTAGGTTAATTTTTTAAAGGAAAAGATTGTTGCAAAATATGAAATTTTTATATCATTTTCTGAACATATACAGATTGTAGAAAGTAAATGTGGAGATTAAAAGCAAAAGTAAATGTGGAGATTAAAAGCAAAAGTAACCAAGTCATAGATTAACACAAATGAGACAAAATAGCAATCGCTTTATTTCATTCCAAGAAATCAAAAGTATCTTTCTCTTTACAAAAATCCCTATGAGGACATGGACCAAGGTCAAACTTAGATATCCCCGATGAAAACCATACAAAAGGACTCTAACAAGAAGTAAAAACTGAACTTTCAAATATAGATTAGCTTGCCACGGACTGTTTCCCACTTGACTCTGCACAATATTCTTTATTAGTCATGAAAGTCAATTCATAAACAGACAAGTATACACAGATAATCAAAGATAGATCAACACCTCTGAAACAATTATATGAATGAGATGGTTCATCTTTGAACCTTGTTGTCTACAATAGGACCCTTAGTATTTCTTTCTCCTTCTATTCTCCCCTTGTTCTTCCTTCTCATTTTGCTTTTATGCATTCCAAATTAGTTGAAGTAGTTCAACTACCTCATTTAGTTAAGTTAATTAAACTTAACTAATTTTAGTTTAAGGGAAATAATAATAATAATAAAGGGTCGTTGTTAAATAATAACTAAGTAGGTGGGACTCCTTGTGACTCCCTTTTATTTCTTTACCAAAAATAAACAAAATTAGACAACCAATAAAACACATGCCTCCTTATGGCTCCCATAATTATTTCCACAATTTGAATATTAAATATCACAAAATTCAAATTATATCCAAAATATCCCAAAAAAAGTTTGTTGTCCAAAACTTTTTGTAGTGCATTGTCTTCAACAAATCAACACATAAATCAAAATCCATATTTTCCACTTTGAGAGGCAATCCTTCTTTTGTCATTGTTGTCCCCTTTGGACTTCCTTGAATTAGCCTCAGGTTGAGTGGAACCTTGAGGCTTAATCTCACTAATAACATGGGATAAATCGTCCCTCAAGTGCATCCGGGAGGACACTGAATTTGCTGAGTCACTTGAAGGATATGAGGGGGAAGCAGTAGTTTTACCTTTGTCTTGCACGTGGGGAGCCTCGGTTTTGAGTCGTTTTCTAGCATGAGAGGACTGTACAGGTGAGTGTGCGGGGAAAATTAGAATATTTGTGTTTACAGGTGGAGGAGGAGGAGGCGATGACAATTTGGGGCATCCACGATGGTGGGAGACTGTCGGATGAACAATCTCCTTCCATCCATCATTCTCGGGAGCTTCTAGTTCCAAAGATACATGGGGAGGCACAGGGATACCAGGAACATTTTGGAGATGGAAGGGAGGCCTCTCTGGTCTAGGATGAATTATCCCTTGCCCAATCTAATTGAAGAACCCAGCTTGAAAAAGATGGTTCAACTCCTGAGGATCAGAATCAAAATGAATTGAGAATCTGGGCTTTCTAGGCCCTCTGTTCCAGTTACCTCTTCCCATATTGTTTCTTCCATGACTGCCTATGTTGAAGAAAATCATCTTGTATGCAGCAAATTATTAGCAACTAGCCCTTAACAGACCATGCATGACATTCTCTTTATATGAAACAAATTTTGGCTCGGAAATTAACATAAGACCCATGCAATCCAATCCATAAAAAATATTTAATAATTCCCAAATGAGAAGGGAGTGAATTAGGGTTCATGGGATATATGGGGGGATTGTAATAAGCGAAAAAGTGATATCATGACAAGGAGTAAGAACACGAGTACTGCTCAACAATTCATTAAATAACTAATTATGCAATCAATACCAAAAAAATATCAGTTGCCACCTATTCCAGTGTCATCTTTTACCACTACCATACATAGTCTTAATTTTATTTTATTGAACAGGGCATGTAAAAATGAAACTGGGATCATGAGGGGGTTATAATGAGCGAAAAAGTGAGAATATGAGAGGGAATAATACGGATATTGTTCATAAAAAATAATTAAACCAAACAACAACCATAACTTTGTTCCAATCACAATCCAAAACATCCACTTTTAAGACCCAAAACATTTAACTATTCCTTAATTGCATACAGATTGCTTGTTGTCTTCAATAAAGAAAACAATTTAATCGCCCAGAATTCTTCAATTATATCAATCTGTGCATCCTATACAATAAGTATGCAAATATCATTTCCAATTCCACAGTAACATCATAACCATCCAAGCCACAATCCTGTATGCAGACCCTTTCCTTTTAAAACAAACATAATATGCACACTAATTCCAATTATCCATATCCAATGTTCAATTCTTGAAATCAAATAATAATAGACACAGTACTAACCACCAACAGTCAACTTCCAATACTAACTGACATAGTCCATTATCATCCAAACAATAATCGGGCCCGATTTAATCACACACAGGTCAACAATAATATAATCATCGACACCAATCTTGATTCAACAATAGCATTTAACCAAAAACATGTAGCCCTGAGCTTGATATCTGTGTGCATTAACATGTACAGACTTCCCTTTAAACGAAATACTCAATAAAAGACAAAGCCATATAATGCGCGAGGAGAATAGAACCAAATCATACACCCAGGTGTCTCCTTTAATCTTGACAGGACCAAGATCATATTTGATGAACCAATCTCACACACAGGTGCCTTTGAAACTTAAATGGAATACTGATCGTGCTAGGATTTAACATAGCAATGAGTGTAAAACCATAAATCGACCAAATGGAAAGTTATCAAGCTATAAGTAACCCATACCCTCTTCTCAAAAAAAAATTATCACAGAGAGGAGAATACAACGACCCGATCAAGAGATGGTCTCTAAAGTCAGACAACCTGTGCTTTTTTTTTAGAAAATACTAGTCATTTAACTCGTAATCAAAATCTAGACAAAGCAAAAAAAGGTGCTCAAGGAGAACATAAATAAATCGGGTTCTTTAAAACTTTATTGCAGAGAGGTAATGAGAGTGTGCTTAATCTTTGAAAATAGAGAGAGCTCGTAATCCTTTTACCTCCTAAAATAAGTTATCATCGAGAAGCAACCACAAGTAATCAAGTATAATCTTGGAAGAATAGAGAGTCGTGCTCTTTTGAAATCACCATAGTCTTTTAACTTATAACCCCAAAATCTTGATAGAGCTAAAAGGTGCCCGACGAGAACAGAAATAAATCAGGCTCAATAGAACCAGGCACACGCAGATGTCTCTTAAAATCTTATTGCAAAGAGGAAACGAGGGTTGGTTTAAACAAGGAAGAATCATCGAAAACATAGAGAGGTCGTGCCTCTTCCAAACACCAAAGACATCTATAACCTTCAAAACAAATTTGACAGTGAGGCTTACCAACATATCAGTTAGCCACTACAACAAATATGAGAGGAGAGAACACTTAAAACACTTGTGAAAAGAATGCCAGAGAACAACCCGCGGACACTCGATACATATACAAGCTTCCATTTAATATTCTAGGCAATACAAAGATTGGACTGTGAAATGCTTTTGGTGATAGTGACAGTGAAGAAAAAACCATAACAAACCATAGCTCAGGGCTCGGCCAAACAAAGTAAGAACAATACCATTGTCAACAGTTGCATTGCAACCTGGAGAATGAATCACAACGACGACCGAGACGAAAAAGGTGTGACATCACTAATACCCAGACTAGTGGTAAAACCCCGTACAAATAAAACCCAAAGATCATCATTATCATCATTTTTCACAGAGAACCAAAACAAAAACCTAAGCTAACCAGCATTTCTTTAAATCAATAACCAATGCACAGGCTTTACAAAGCACTAACACCCATTACTTTCCTTCAAAACGCCAACACTCCACAGTAATCACAGAGAACACCATAAACACAACATTGATACCCATTCGAAAGCTCAAGAAAAACACAGAACTCGTGCAATCATGAGACAAGAAATTGATTCATAATACAGAGAGTCCATCATGGATGAAAAACAAGGAGTCGTACCTGGAAAAATCGCTTCAAGGAAGAGTTAGCCTGTGTTTTCCCTTTCAAGACCGAAAATTGTGGAGCTTCCACAAACACCGGAGAAAAATGCAACTATGGCTAGGGTGACGAGCTCGAGGGTGGTTTGGAGTGACATGCAGTAAATGCACGTCGCTTCCTCACCTAGTCCTATTCAATTCAACATACTAGCCAGCCCATTACCATAACATCAACCATTAAATTCAAACATATATCCATTGCATAAATTCAATGCCATATCCTTTGTATAGTGCACCACCCGAAACATATCAAAACTTTAATAATAACCATATGTTAAACATTACCATATGTGTTTCACATATAATCCTTTAACCAAGCGCATAGTATAACAGCTAGGTCCATCACTTCCCATTTGTCACTATCATATATACATTCAAGGTTTATATATAATCTTTTTTCCATAGCCTTAGGACTTATCCATATTTTCTTCCTCTTTTTGTTTTGAGCTCAAGCTTCCATATGATTTATTATCTTTTTGCATAAAATCATGTATAAGATTATTAATCAATGTTATAACATAACATAACACATGTAAAACAACATAATCCTCATATCCATAGAACTGCTCTGTATTGCGAGTGAACATCAACAACATTTAGCAATAATGCATCAACCAACCATGTTGTCAAAATGAATGAAACCAAGACTGCATCATCAATTGTAGAAGACCGTGTACACATTATCATAGAAGTAGAAAACATATAAGTGTAACACATCCATCATAGCGCCTCTAGTCTACAAGGGGGTCCCACCTACTAGTTAATTATTATCATCATAAATAAATAATAGATCTTAGCAATCATTTGCGGGAAGTATTCATCGTTGTGATTTTAATCATCAACAGGTATGTCATTGGAGCATTTTTTATGCAAGGAGGAAGGCTACTATGCTATCATTCTTAAATATTTCATGGGGAAATTCTCAACTACCCTACCTATGACAAGGAACTTTATGCCCTGGTTCAAGCCGTCAAGAAGTGGAAACATTATCTGATGGGAAAGGAGACTATCTGTAATATTCCAGATATAAAAAGTATGCAGAACATAAATAAATAGCTAGAAATGGCAGATGAACAACAATATAACCATAACAACACCACGATAATACCAAAATGATAGCAAAACAACACCACCAATAGCACTTTGATTACCGAGAGCAATGTTCACTTGCCTCTTCGAGGGGGAAACCTCCAACAGAGCAGAGCTCTATTACAATAATATCCAAGACAAAATTTCTCATACCCTCGGCTCTTATTTATACTAAATATGTCTATCAAAAGAACCATCTAGAGGAAGATTCTTCTACAAGCAGAAGCTTCTATTAGATCATATTACATTGGACTTATTCTTCCTTATTGCTAGGCCTTATTAATATTGACCTTTATTACATGGAAATATATTATTCTACCTACATGAGGGGTTAGGTCCCTAACATGTCCTCCCCCTTAAAAACAACTTTTTCCTAGAGGCTTGAGATGGGGAAATTGTTGCAAAATGGTAGTTGGTTCCCAAGTGGCATCTATTGGAGTTGTATCTTTCCACTGGACTAACACTTCCTTGATGGTTCACTCACACAATCGATGCACACGCTGGTCCAAAATTGCTTGTGATTGTAGCCAAATGGATCCTTCTTCGTCCAACTCATGAAGGTTGGTTTGAGTTTGGCACTTAGTTCCAATCACCTTCTTTAAGCAGGAAACATGAAAAACATGATGGATCTTAGAATGATTGGGCAAAGCTAACTGATAGGCTACCTATCCCACACGCTTGAGAACGGTATAAGGACCATAAAATTTTGGTGCCAGTTTCTGACAATGGTCAGCCTTGAGGTAAGTTTGATTGTAAGGTTGTAGTCGAAGAAACACCTGATCCCCTTCTGCAAATTGACATTCAGAGTGACCTTGATCTGCTTGTTGTTTCATGCGATTCTGGGCCATGACCAAATTCTCTTTAAGGGTACAGAGAATATCTTCTTGAACTGTAAGTGTTTGGTCAACCGCCTCAACCTTCGAGACACCTGGAAAATATGAGAGGACTAAAGGTGGCTTTTGTCCATATACCTTTTCAAAAGGAGTCATGCACGTAGTTGTATGGTATGAAGTGTTGTACCACCATTCAACTAGTGGTAACCATTGAGCCCATTGATTCTGCCTTTCCGATGCAAAACACCTCAAATATGTTTCCAAACATTTGCTGACAACTTCAGTTTGACCATCAGTCTAGGGATGATAAGTTGTGTTGAGATGCCATTGGGTGCCTTGTAGCGTAAACAGTTCTTGCCAAAAATTGTTGGTGAAAGTTGGGTCGCAATCAGAAACAATAGAATGTGGCATGCCATGAAGCTTGAAGACCTGATCCATGAAAAGTTGAGCCACAGTAGATGTTGTAAATGGATGTTGAAGAGAACATAAATGAGCATACTTGGAAAGACAATCAACTGCCACCATCATGACTAATTTATTGTTAGATTTAGGTAAGCCAACAATAAAATCCATAGAGATATCCCATCAAATAGCAGGTGGAATCAGAAGTGGTTGTAGTGTGACAGGAGATTTGACAGTTTCACCCTTTTTGCATTGACACAGATCACATTCGGCCACAAAATTATGAATGTCTTGTTTCATACCCTCCCATAAAAAAGAACGTTTGACCCAGTCATAGGTTTTGGTAAACCCGATAGTGCCCAGTTGTGGGTATAGCATGAAGCTCAGAAAGTACCGCGGATTTAAGTTTTGATTGTTTACTTAAATACAAATGGCCTTTGTATCTAAGCTCATCATTGAGCCAAGAGTACCCTGGGGAAACTGGAGAATTGGACTACAATTTTTATATCAGATGCAAACTTTTTGGATTGTGTAGCCATTCCTGGAGAATAGCTTGGAGCCAATCTGGTACAATGAAAGAGAAAGAAAAAAGAGACCCTTCATCTTCATATTTTCTGGAAAGTGCATCAGCAACCACATTGTCTTTGCCTTTTTTGTAAATGATCTTATAATCATATCCAAAGAGCTTAGTCACCCATTTTTTTTGCTTAGTGAAGGAAAGGAATTGTTCCAGAAAATACTTGAGGCTTTGATTATCTGTCTTAATTTGGAAGCGTTTCCCCAATAAATAAGGTCGCCAAAGATCCACAACACGCAAAATAGCCAACAATTCCTTTTCATAGCTTGATTTGCCCAAATTTCTCTCGGATAGTTGTTTGTTGGTAAAGGACAAAGGATGACCCTCTTGCATAAGGACAGCGCCAATTCCTTTCTCGGAAGCATCACATTCCAAGACAAAGGACTTTGTGAAATCAGGAAGGGCTAGGATTGGAGAGGTGCACATGGCCATATTCAAGGTTTGAAAAGCCTAAGCATCTGTTGGAGTCCAAGTGAAAGAATTGTTTTTAAGGAGTGCAGTGAGAGGTGCCACAATCTTTCCATAATTCTTAACAAACTTGCGATAATAAC
Organism: Picea engelmannii; assembly: GCA_009831015.1. Classification (NCBI taxonomy): domain Eukaryota; kingdom Viridiplantae; phylum Streptophyta; class Pinopsida; order Pinales; family Pinaceae; genus Picea; species Picea engelmannii. The sequence goes on from ML824952.1 coordinate 42,914, forward strand.
CTATTAAACCTACAAAACCCTACAAGCTTTTGAGAGTCTTTGGGTGAGGCCAATCTTGCATAGCTTCAATCTTTTTAGGATCCACACTGACGTCGTCCTTCCCAACAAGATGACCAAAGTACTCTACTTTTGAGGCACCAAAAGCACATTTAGATTGTTTGAGGAAAAGTTGGTACTGAGAGAGTAGATGGAGAACTCGATCCACATGAGCAAGATGGTATGTCCAGGTTTTGTTGTAGATGAAGATATCATGAAAGAAAACTCACACAAAATGACAGAGAAAAGGACAGAAGACATGATTCATGAGGCTTAGGAAAGTGGATGGAGCATTACACAAGCCAAAGGGCATGACCAAAAACTCATAGTGGCCCTCATGAGTTCTAAAGGCAGTCTTAGGAATTTCTACCTCTTTCATACGGATCTTGTGGTAGCCCGAACGAAGATCAAGTTTAGTAAACAATTGGGTGCCACTCAATTCATCCAAGAGGCCATCAATGACTGGAATGTGAAATTTGTCTTTAATGGTGAGTTTGTTGAGGGCGTGGAAGTCAAGACACATGTGCCAAGAACCTTCTTTCTTAAGGAACATGACCACGGGAGAAGAGTAGGGGATCGTACTAGGGCGGATAACACCTGCGTTGAGTAGTTCTTGAAGCATTTTCTCAATTTCATTTTTTGGGGAAAAGTGGTGACGATAGTGACGGATATTGGGAGGAAGGCTTCCTGAAACAATGGGAATGGAATGATCATGAACACCACAGGAAGGAGGGAGTCTCTGGGGAGTGGAAAAAACCATTTTATGTTTAGAGAGGGTGGATTGGAGGTCCTGCGGCACAGAGGGTGTCTTAATGGCTTGGATGGAATGGAGTTGGGCAATAATGTCAGAATGACCTTTTTTGAGCAGATTTTCCATGCGAAGGGAACTAATGATCTCAAGGGAACCGGCGGTGATGCCTTGGAACTTATATTGTTGGCCCTCATGTTCGAATTGCATGGTTAATTCCTTAAAATCCATGAGAATGGGACCCAAATTTCTTAGCCATTCCGCACCCAAGACAATGTCACAACCGCCCATGTCAATAGAAAACATATGAGATTGCAAATGGTAGTCACCAATTTGGAGACACACATTTTCACAACACCCTCCACATTTCATGGACCCACCATTGGCAATCATGATTTGGAAATTATTGACTACACGGATATAGCAATTAGTTTCTTGGGTAATGCAGCGATGAATAAAATTATTGGTACTTCCACTATCAACAAGAATGATGACCTTCCTATGCTTGATGTAACCAATTAGCTTGAGGGTTTGGGGAGTAGAGAAGCCAGTGAGAGAATTTAGGGAAATGATCAGTTCTACTTCAAGAGGTTCTAAGGGAGGGGTTATGTCTGTGAGTTCAAGTGATACAGACACAAGGGGAGCCTCAACATCCTCTGAGATGGCCATAAAAATCTTTTGTTCCTTACACTTGTGTCCCATAAAATATTTTTCATCAAAATTATAACAAAGGCCTTTGAGTTGGCGTTCTGCCATTTCGGCCCTGGTCAATTTTTGGATCTTGAATGGAGTAGAAGGAGGAGTGGGAGTTATTGGTTTAGTGGGAGGAATAAAGAAGGGTTTGCGATTTTGAGAAGAGATAACATGTTGTGCTTCCTTATCTCTTTTAGTAGCATCCACCCAACTCTGAGGCCGAACCATGAGGACATGAGCATGGATATCATCCTTGATTCCACTGATAAAACATTCTTGGAAAAAATCATCAGACGTGCCCTTTGTACGAAAAGCCAGTCGCTCAAAAGAAGCTATAAAGTCTTCCACTATGCTAGATTGTTTCAACTTTGTCAAATGGCCTAAATGGTTGGTGTCGGTGTCAAAGCGTTCATAAAGCTCTTCCACAAAGTGTGTCCCATCCACATACCCTTGGCGGGCATTTTTTCTCCATTGCCAACGTTCTTGATCTAGATGGAGAACACCATACCGGAGTTTGGCCAACTCATCCGTAATGCCATACAAAGAGAAATAATGTTCCATTTGAGTTACCCGGCCAATGGGATTCAATCCATCAAATTTGGTCACATCCACACGTGGAAGACGTAGGTCACGCTGAAAGTGATGGGGATGAAAATTCTGGGAATGAGAGGAAGTTTCACCTTTAGTATGCAAAGGTGGGTCAGATAAGGGAAGACCTGCAGGGATATGCAGATTAGCATAGATCGTCGTAGCAACAGATTCAAGCTAGGTAGTAATGTCTTGTTTGAGCTCTTGTATGAGTTCCTCAATTGAAGTGGCGACTGAAGCCGCGATGGATGAATATATTTTTTTAGTGATGGAGAAAATATTGGCATTGATTTGTCGCACTTCTTGTTGGGTTTCTATGAAATTAGAGTGAAAGGTATCGAAGCGAGCTTCCAAGTCTTGGCTACAGGTATGGGTCATGATGACTAGGGAACACGAAAAGGCGTGAGTGGGACCACATAGAAAATGGGTTATGGGTCAAGTGTATCACAACGATCAGGGCGACGAGATGAATCCAATGGTGTAAATCCCAAATAAGGGTGTTGAAAGGAGGTTGGGTCCACAAAAAAAAACTGTTGAAAAATGATAGGTATGACTGCAATCAGGGCGAAGAGAGCAAACCAATGGAATAAGTATCAAATAATGGTGCCAACGGGATTTTTATTTTTTATTTTTTATTACTCCTGCGGAGTTATACTCCAATCTGAAGAATATTGCAGTGATGAAATGTCCAAATCCTTAACAGGAAGAAATGTGTAGTAATTTCACAACTCGAATGCAGGAGACATAGTTGCACCACAATAGATCTTATCTGTTTTGTTTTAGTTTCTTTCCCAAGGGTTAGGTATTCAAGGGTTCTACAGATAAGGGTTTGCCCTATGTTATAGCTCTCTGATATACGTGCGGGGTCCAACAGTAGTACTCAGCCCAATATCTTAGGGCATCAACTAAGGAGGCTAGATCGTACCCTTAGTCGTACTACCTGACTACCCAGGTACTAGAGAGTACCTTCATGAGTGTTGTTCTCGATGGCACTATAGCAGTCAGGTGGTCGATTGATTTATCTATGGAGGGCTTCGGGAGATCTAGGTGGATCCATATACAGGTGTTGTCTGATGCACTACCACTCGAAGGGGTACCAACGGGGGTTACAATGGTGACCAACAGATTTGCGCTTAAGTACCAATTGTATATCATGTGTGTATGAATCTCCGACCGCGGGTTTATGCGTGTAACGACAAATCTTTATAGCTTAAAGACGTCGGAATATGTCTCTACCCTGAAAAAATTAGCCCACAATTTTCTGTCGAGAAAGGTGCTCTGGTACCACTTGTAATATTCCAAATATAAAGAGTATGCAGAACAAAAATAAATAGCTATCAATAGCAGATGAACAACAATATAACCAAAACAACACCACGATAATACCAAAATGATAGCAAAATAACACCAGAAATAGCACTTTGATTACCGAGAGCAATGTTCACTTGCCTCTTCGAGGGGGCAACCTCTAGCAGAGCAGAGCTCTATTACAATAATATCCAAGACAAAGGTTATCATACCCTCGACTCCTATTTATACTAAATATGTCTATCAAAAGAACCATCTAGAGGAAGATTCTTCTAGAAGCGAAAGCTTCTATTAGGTCTTTTTACATTGGACTTATTCTTCCTTATTGCTAGCCTTATTAATATTGACCTTTATTACATGGAAATATATTATTCTAACTACATGAGGGGTTAGGTCCATAACACTATCATCAACATAAATCACCAACTGCTACAGTATTTACAGGACCAGAGTAAGCTACAACAAACCAGACATTACAGGTGGATGGGGTTTTTACAACAATTTCATATAGTCATCACGTATAAGAAGGGAAACACAAACAAGTTGGCAGACATGCTTTCAAGGCCACTCACATCCAAGATTACAACTTTGGGAGCTCTTATGCACATGGATCCTTTTACCCATGATGCATACAGAGAGGCGTACACAGAAGATGAGGACTTCAAGGATGTGTTTCAACAGCTACATAGCCAAATTCATATAGAAGAAGGTGATGGTAAGGTTGATTATCATTTACATAATGGGTTACTATACAAGATCAACAAGATATATGTCCCTAAAGGTGAATGACTGCAACTTATCAAAGAAGCTCATGCATGCAAGGTTGCAATACATTTTCGTGTTGGGAAGATAGTTGCCAACTTACAGAGGTATGTGTATTGGGCTGGAATGCAAGAAGATGTAGCATGGTATATTAGAGGATCATACTTTGTTGTGCCAGTGTTGATGTGTTTTCCTGACACGCGTCAACTAAATGATTGGGGTAAATATGTGAACCTATGTTTCTTTCAAATGGATACCAAATTTTTTTCAAATTTGGAAAGTGACAAATACCCTTCACCTATTTATCATGAAGACCCAACAAGTTTTAAGAATTCAGAATCAGTGTTGTAGTTTTTCTTCATGCAAGGCCAACATCGATGGTTTTTCTTTTGAACAAAATATACTTAAAAAAAAGGAAAATTGTTTGTGTCCATCTTCTCATTGAACAACCATATGTGTTAGCTTCATCCAACATTTTACAGAATCTAAAACAAAGGTCATATACCCAAGATATGTCATTTTCATCACGCATCTCTATTTCCTCAATCATCTATATATTAATGCCCCATACTTAGCCATTGTCCTTACCCTCCACACTTCATACTTAGTCATTTTCCTTCCTCCCCTCACTCCATACTTAGCCATTTTTCCTTCTTTCCACTCTATTCTCCTTCCTCTCTTCTCTCCATACTTAGTCATTTTTCACTACTCTCTATATTCCTTTACACTACTCTCCATACTCCTATACTTAGTCATTTTCATGAATGCGGAATATTCAATTTTTACTTCCCACTTCTGCATTACCCAAATTCCACCCTTCATGACTTAGTCATTTTACTAAGTTTTACACTTAGTTTTTACTGAGTCTCATACTTAGTTCATTTTTACTAGGTTTTATTGCCCTACATTACCCTAACTCCGCATTGCCCTATTTCTAGGTAATTCTATTTTCCTATTTTATTATTTCATGAAATTATTCACTATATTTCTAATTTTTATTCCTTTCACCTACTTTGACATACTGGGACACGTGGCAGTGGCGTGGACCTACCATATCGGGACACGTGGCAGCGACGTGGACCTATCCCTAGGTGACAAGTGGTAGTTGTGAGGTGGACCTATCCTTGGGTGACACATGGAAATGAGGTGGGCCTACCCCCAGGTAACACTTGGATGATATTTATTGGACACACAGATGATTAGGCAAGTGAGATTGGGTGATGAGGTGGCAACCAAAAAGAAATACTATGCACAAGCTACACAAGGTTCCATAGTTATTTCTTCTCACAAAAATAATATGGGGATGCATTTTCCTTATGAAAAAGATATGAGAACTATTCCCCAATGCATGTAGGATAAATGGGGTGGACTAACAAATCAAGGGCTCAAAATTCACATGGATAAATTGACTATTGTTGAGTCTTTGCCTTCCGGAGGCCATAACTTTTGATCCTGATGTCCAAATTGAGCAAACAAGAGCTCATTTGAAAGCTAGATATGGAATAAAACTTTGGAATTGGTTTCCATGGATGGAATCATGACTGTCATTCCCTAAAAAATAAATTACAGTCGGGACTATTTTCTAGCTTGGCAACTAATTATTTTTGGAAAATTGTTTCTTAAGAGAAATTCCTGAGACTCTAAAGTGGCTCCCAATTGATGGCATGAATATGTAAGTTCATATCTACAAAGAGGAAAATAAAACCCTAAATCTAACCCTAAAGAAGCTTCAAGAAGATTATAAAAGAAGAGGTGAAAGGCATTCAAGGGGAAGGTTGTTGTTGGTAGTCAGGAGTTTTTGCAGTGGTGGAGAGTTCGCAAGAAGAAAGTTTTGTCTTTCCAAGACTTTTTGAATTAGATTGATTAACTTTCTTCCTCGTATTCCTTTATTCTTTATTCTTTCCATCAATTTTTTTTATGTGTGTTTGGAAACAAAAATATCTGAGTCTAATCATCTCTTTCTCTAAACTTTTCCAGTCATTTTTCACGATATTTCATATCCAAAGGAGCAAAATCCAAGCTTTTAAAAAGGCGAATGCAGTTTAATTAAATTTATCTAATTGTCATTGAGATCTTGTTGAGGTTGTTTCATACCTCTTGTTTCCCACATTGTTAAGCTTATTAAATTTGGGATATTATTATTAATATATCCCACAAGGATCTATTCGGTGCATTACATTAGTGATTTCTCAGACTTTGAGTCTAAGGCACGAGATTTCAAATTTGTGTCTATCAAAATCATTTTTTGAGTTTTGATGAAGTGATCGTGCAAAGTTCTTTATGACCTATCCATCTTACTTTTCTTTCATCTTGCAAAGTCATAGTTGATTATGGGTTCACGTCATTTCAAAATGAAGGAAGAATATATGTTGAAAGAAGACAATAAACCCTATAGATACAAATCTATGCAAACATATTTATTTCTTCTTCTTGGATAATATGATGTGCTTGATAAGTACATCTGTATATAAGCGTTTGTACATCTATATATAGGATTTTTATCGGAATATTTGTTAAGGTTTTCCATTGCATGCATCTAAGTTCAAAAGAAGATTTTTTCATATATCACGAAAGAGGAGTACCACCTCTATAAAAATGTAGGAGGATTTATCCTAATGATGTTATCTTAAAGACCGTAACACAATCTTTTAGACCAACAACCAGCAGGCCCAATAACAGGAAGCAAGGTCTATATTATCCTTTACCTATTCCCACTCGACCTTGTAATACTCATGTTTCCCCCAGTTTGTAAATATAACTATAATTGGCCAAGAGACTATGGCAGACTAAATATGTGTGAATGTTTGATTTGATGAACCTTTGTGTAAAAGGGTCAATGTATGAATTTTATGTTATTGATAGAATTCGAATTTGAATATGTGTTGCACAACTACTGAAAGGGGAAAGTTTGCCAAGATAGACCACGGATGATATGAGAGAGAGGGTGAAGGGAAAACCAAGAATGGTTGCGATGAACCTCACTAGGACAGTACCTATTGGGTGTAATTTCTCAACAGTCCTCTGACCCATAAATGAATTACCAGTCAAGCTGGTAGTTGGAAAGCCATCCTCGAGAGTTAATGAGGAGATGGGGCAGGGTACCCATCGATAAGGCTTCTAGGCCTGACCACGAATTGGGATTCAGACCCACACAAACTTGCTGAGGAAGGCAAGGAATGAGGTAATTCAGGCAAAGAGACAGATCTACGAGACAACATAGTAGAGAAAACACTCTCCTGAGAAGAGTAGTGAATAGACTTCGACTCTGAAGTTGAGAGGGAAAAACTGAGCAGTAAGCTCGATATGGATATAAGAAGCCATGGGAAGGTTTTGGATACACGTTGATAAATGAGGCTAATGAGTGACTAAGGAAGCACTCATGCAGGCCTCCTTGCTTGGAGCAGATAAAACTAGTTGCTAAGTTCTTGTGGGAGAAGGAGAGTAACCTTCGACCTTGACTGTTGTGGAGAAAAGAGAAAGAATCTCTCCCAAAGCATCATGATCTAGCTCAGGGGTGGCCAGTGGTAAATCTAGTAGGAGTGGTTGTGCCTATGGTTGGGTGGAAATAAGAACCCCATTCAGCAGTTGCTTCACATTTTCCAGTTCTGATAAGTATTTTCATACTCTATGTAATATATTGGATGTGACGATGAAATGTCTGTGTTAATGATTTAGTCTTTCAGTATTTGAACAATTATTAGAAATGCTCTGTGATTTATGTAAACTTTTATATCTATATGATCTTTGATTTATCTTAGTTTAACTGTTAGAGAGTCATGGGAATATGTAGGAGGGTCGGGGTATGATTGACTGAAATGTCTAAGTCCTTCCAATCCCTTGAAGTTTACCTTAGCGGGAAAATCAAAGTCTGAATTTTGTTGGAGGAGGGAATTTTTACTTTAGACTATTCACCCATCTAACTGAGGGCTCATTCCCATGTCCTTAACCCAATTGTTGCTAAAGGAATAGCGCTTAGCCCCCAGAATTTCCAAAGTATCCATGTCACCGGGGTCTGGGAACCCTACGCTAGTCCAAAAAGGGGCTAGCTCTTCGGCTTCGGGTCTTCAGGACTTGTGATTCCACAATCCTTGAAAGTAATCGAAGGTCGAAGTCATGAATCGACAAGGCTCGTCAATCTAGGCATTCAGCATAGATCACTCTCTGCCATAAGATTGGACGTAAGAAGGGAAATGTTAAGCGCTTCGGCGAAATGCTACTTCTGGAGAATAGGAATGGTATAATGCCAGAACTCCCGAATATCGGAGTCACGGAGTTAATCTAGACCGTTGAAATGGAGGGACATGTGTCCATAGATCCATGGTTGTCCGGGTATTCGGCCATCTAGAAATGCATGAGTTTTCCCTAAAGGTTTGCATGCTAGAATAAACCCCGGTCGTAGATGCTAGGTACACGTGGAAATATATCTGACATGGTCTAGAAGGAAAGTCGGGAGATACACGTCGAAGCCCTGAATGTCAAACTGTTGAAGTGACGAGAACCGTTGGATGAACGGGTATGTGGCAAGCGATCCCGTGGTTCGAAGACTTCGTACTCCAGAGGAATTTGGCCAAGGGTTTTCAAGCAGTGAAAATCGTTGAAGTCACGAAGGTCAAAGTAAGTCTCGACCATTGGTCGAAAAGGACATGTTGTGCAAGATCTGAGAGTTTGGAGATTTAGATCTTCAGGGGATTTACATTGAGAGGATTCGGTAAGTTCTGAAGCCAGAGCTACAAAGTAATGAAAAGCGTAGATCTATGGATCTACGTGGAACCTTGAATATTGTTAGATTGAAGGACTAAGCAATTATCAGTCTATGATGACATCATTCGATGTGATGTGGACCCACATTACGCGTGCCACGTGTAACCCAGTTTTAGACTATTCACATACCCATTGTGCATGTTACAACATGACAGGTGTCACCCCCTATCTAAGACATGTGTCACCCCTTGACCCTCAGCGCATGTCATTTTTTGGTCTGTGGCCGCCTAGCTTACATGGCTAGTGACGTGTCTGGGACTCCGGGAGTTTGGATAGCTTTGGGAGTTTGGAAGACGTGGGGCATGGTACAATATAAGAACATCCAACACAAAACGTTGACCGTCGAAGGGCTAAAGCCACGTGGAGAAATATCAGAAGTTCGGACATAGTATGGTAAAAAGGAATTCTCGATGGAGATCGTTGAATGTCGAACATCGACCACCGAAGGGCTAAGGCCATGTGGCGAGATATCGATAGTTCGGGAGTTTGGACATTGTGTGATAAAAAGGAATGTTTGACAGAGATCGTCGATCGTCGAATGGATAAGGCCACATGGCGAGACCTCGAGACTTCGGGGATTAGGAAAAAGGTATGTTCATCACCAAGTGCTAAAGCCCCCTTTTTAACTGTAGATCTTGGTGGAGGATGTGAACCGTTGATCCCCTCCATTTGGCGATATGAGAATTTGACAACACTTTTGGAACTCCCGAAGTCCAACAATTTCCAAAGTGCTAAAACCTTTGATAACGTAGGCTCTTAGCTCTCGGTTTTCAGCCTGAGGTCACAAGGATGACCCCACTAACTGGTTCAAGCACATAGTGAGAGACGTAAGTTTCGGGGGAGCTGATTAAGAGGTTTTTGCTTAAGTAAGAGACTGAAAATGCACCAGGGAAAGCGAAAAATTGATGCCCCATCCCTAGAAAGGGTATTTAGGGGTTGGGTGTGTTACAAATTGGTATCAGAGCATGGCAACAACACTTGGCCTAATTGGGCTCATGCACGAGTTGCATAAAAATATTATTAGAGAACTTGCGGGGTAACTCCCTACCTTACCCCCCTTCTATAAGAAACTCGTTTGAACCTCTACTAAAGATAGGAACGACACCTTCTATTGTTGATAAATGTTTTGGAAGTCTGCATAGTAGGTTGCTAATGTGTCCAAATAAAGAACTGACTTCACCTTGCAATGATATGTGTTGTTCATGAATTGGTAGATTAATAACTATTAGAAAATGTTTTATCTGCACTCAAGTAGTCAGTGAACAACAGGAGAACTACAACGTAAAGTACGGTGACACATTAGGAGTTGGGGGAGAGCTCCCACAATAGAGAGGAAGAATCTGATGAAAGGAGGGTGGTGGAGACCCCTCTAAATTTGGTTGAAATTGTAAGAAGCCTCATGGAAGAATTACAAAGTTATAAGGCTGACAATGAAAGGTTGATCATGGAGAAGGAAAAGTAGACAGAAATTAATGCAGTCCTACTACGAAGTCTATTAGATATACAAAGGTAAATGCAACATGCTCCAGCTGCCAGTCGTGTGGATAGGCATCATACTAAGAAAACTCCAAGTCCACCTGAGATACAAAAGCATGGTCCTGAAAGTGGCCACACCAGGAGGAGCACCTCAAAGAAGGCCCAACATGGAGCTAAGAGACATTCAATGGAAGATTCCTCTGGTGAGGACACTAACAACTCCAAGGAATCTTCTAGTGGAAAAACTAGTTCCCATTCTCAGACAAGAGGAAAGAAGAGGAAACATTCCAAGAGTCATGACCCTGAAGAATTCAAGAAAGCCAAACCACCCACCTTCAATGGAGATATTAAGGAGGGGGAAGAAGCATAAGTTTGGCTACTCGACTTGAAGAAGTACTTCAGAGTCCATGACTACTCTAAAAACTTAAAGGCTCATATAACCATTTTTAACCTGAATGGGAAATCTTCCATTTGGTGAGAAGACATTAGGAATGTGAAAGGAGTCCATGAGAAGGACTTGTCATGGAAACAATTTGAGAAATACTTCAAGAAGAAGTACATGTCAGAAAAGTACTCTGATGGGAAGACCAAGGAGTTCTATGAACTCAAGCTGGGACTACTCACCATAGATGAGTATATTAAGGAATTTCACGAGTTGATGAGGTATCTGCCCTACATAAAGGATGAAAAGGTAAAGATGCAATGGTTTATTAGTGAGTTACCTCAGTCATACCAGGACAGAATTGATTTTGATGATCCAAATACCTTAGAAGATATTATTCGAAAAGAAAGGTATTTCTATGAGCAATTCAAGAGTAAGACAAAACCCCGTGAAGACTGGAAGAAGAAAAACAATTCAGAATTCAAGAAGAAAGGGTTTAAATCCTCGAGATTTAAGAGCCCTAGTAAGAGCTCTAGGATAAACCTTTCTGCCAAAAGTGTGTATCAGCAAAATTTTCCATCCCATAGCGGAAATAAACCATTCAGAGCAACTCCAAGTAAGACTGATAACACGAAGAGAGAAACCTTGAAATGTTGGGGTTGTGGAGGGGAGCACCTACTGAGGGACTATCTACATAGGCAACATAACCCTAGGAGGGTCTACAACGTCCAAGAGGCTACCACAGTCAATGATGTGGCTAGGATCCCGCCACAAATTTATGCAGCCTTGGATAATAGACAAGCTAACCACCAAGCTTCAGTGGTGGAGATGGAAGGTATAATTGCCAACCATCATGTTTCCATTTTAATTGACCATGGTTCTAATTTGAGTTATGTTTCCCCTCAAATTGTTGAGAAAAGTAAATTTCCACAAGTTAAACATGTTAAATCATGGCTAGTACAACTAGCCACTGGAACCAAAAGAAAAGTAACAGAGGTTATACCAGCATGCTAATTTTTCATGAGTGGGTTGCCAACCCAAGCAAACCTAAACATACTTCCTCTAGGATCGTATGACCTGTTGATTGGCATGGATTGGTTGGTTGCCCACAAAACCAAGTTGGATTGTTACAGTAAAACTTTGGAGTGTGAAAATGAATAAGGAAAGAGGGTAACCCTACAAGGGATTCAAAAGCATGTCTCAGTGAGACAAATATCAGCCCTCCAAGTGAAGAAGTATTGCAAAAAGAGATCTCCCTTGTATGCAATACAAGTAATGAAATTTGTTGAGAACGACAAACCCAACCTAGAGGACTATCCCATATTGAGAAAATATAAAGATTTATTCCCAAAAGAGGTGTCAGGTCTACCTCCAAGAAGGGATATTGATTTTTCAATAGAACTTATACCAGGAGGAGTATTGATTTTTCAATAGAACTTGTACTAGGAGGAGTGCCAATGTCTAGAAAACCCTATATAATGAGTACACCAGAGCTATTTGAGCTCAAATTACAGTTGAAGGAGATGTGGGACAAAGGCTACATTCGGCCTGGTGTGTCTCCATGGGGAGCACCAGCCTTGTTTGTGAAAAAGAAAGATGTCACACTCAAACTATGCATAGATTATAGACAACTCAATAACATGACCATCAAGAACAAGTATCCCTTGCCAAGGATTGATGACTTATTTAACCAATTAAGGGGTGCTACCATCTTCTCCAAGATTGACTTAAGGTCGGGATACCATCAGGTATGTATTAAAGATAAAGGCGTCCACAAGACAACCTTTAGGAAAAGATATGGCCACTATGAATTTGTGGTGGTGCCATTGGGCTTACCAATGCACCATCCACTTTCATGTGCTTAATGAATAACGTATTCATAAAGTTCTTGGATAGGTTTGTGTTGGTTTTCATTGATGATATCCTAATCTATTCTAAGAATAGGGAAGAGCATGAAGAACATCTCAATCTAGTACTCCAAGTATTAAGAGAGCATCAACTCTATGCTAAGCTCAGTAAGTGTGACTTCTTCCAAAAAAAAAAGTCCACTACTTAGGCCATGTTATTTATGAGGAAGGAGTGGCAGTTGATCCTGACAAGATTAAAGCCATCATGGATTGCCCTACCCCAAAGGATGTATTTGATATCAGATCCTTTATGGGTCTGGCAGGATGCTATAGGAGATTCATAAAATAATTCTCCAAGACTGGTTGCCCAATCACCTCCCTTTAGAAAAACAAGGTTAAATTAATTTGGACATCAGAATGTGAAGAAATATTTCAAGAGCTGAAATACCTTCTCACCAATGCACCTGTGTTGAATATTGCATATCCAAACAAAGACTTCCTTGTGTGTACAGATGCCTGCAAGGAAGGGCTCGGAGGAGTCCTTCTGCAAGAAGGACATGTGATTTGATACGAGTCCAGAAAATTGAACGAGCATGAAGTCAATTATGTGACCCATAATATGGAATTGGTTGCCATAGTGCATGCTTTAAAGATGTGGAGGCATTACCTCCTAGGTAGGATATTTGTACTTATGATAGACCATAGTGGGTTGAGATATATGTTTGACCAACCAAAACTCAATGTGAGACAAGATAGGTGGATGGCTCTCCTTAGTGAGTTTGATTTTGAAATCAAACATATCAAAGGAAAGGAGAATAGGGTGGTTGATGCCCTTAGTAGAAGTATGAAATTAGTTCACTTGGCAGTTGTAAGCGTCAGTGAATCAAACATCAAAGAGAGGGTCAAAACTGCACAAGAGACAGATGCATTTTTCAAGACCGTAACATCATACTTAAAGAAAGATCACACAGGGTTGAAGTATGAAGGTTATCAAATGCTTAATGATGACCTATTGACTTACAAGGGCAGATTATACATTCCAAATTGTGAAGACTTGAAGAGGTTCATAATGGATGAACTACACAAAATACCATATATTGGTCATCCTGGTTATCAGAAAATGATCATGGCCACTGGGAAGTTATCTATTGGATCGAACTGAAAAAGGACATAGTTGATTACTTAGCTAAGTGTCTAGAATGTCAACAAGTCAAGGTAGAGCACCGATACCCAGTAGGGTTGTTGCAGCCCCTACCAATTCTCGAATGGAAATGGGAAACCATCTCCATGGATTTCATCACAGGATTACCAAGATAACTAAATAGAACGATGCCATCATGGTAGTTGTGGAAAAACTAAGCAAAGTTGCTCACTTCATACCTGTCAAGTCAACCTGAAAGGTAATGTATATTGCCAACATCTTCATGAAAGAGATATTCAGACTTCATTGCATACCTAAGGAAATTATATCCAACAGAGATACAAAGTTTACTTCAAACTTTTGGAAATCTTTGTGTGTTGGTTTTGAAACAAAATTGCTCTTTAGTACAGCCTATCATCCTCGGACTCATGGGCGGATAGAGAGGTTAAACCAAGTATTATAAGACATGTTTAGGATGTATGTAATACATCAACCCAGGAAGTGGGGGGACTACCTACCACTAGTAGAATTTGCTTACAACAATGATTATCAAGAGTCATTGAAAATTATCCCTTTTGAAGCCCTCTATGGAAGGCAATGCAACATTCCGATCAGCTGGAACAATCCAGTAGACAAAGTTGCAATCATGCCAAATATGCTAAAGGAAATGGAACAACAAGTGATTCAGATCAGGCAAAATCTCAAGACAGACCAGGATAGACAAAAGAGCTATGTAGACATGAAAAGGACTCCTAGAGAGTTCAAAGCAAAGGATCATGTGTATCTACGAGTTAGACCGAGGATAAGCTTCTTGAGGATGGGAGCTTGTGCCAAGCTGGTACCTTGGTATTGTGGACCCTTTGAAGTTTTGGATAGAATGGGACCAGTAGACTGTTGTCTAGCACTTCCTCCCACAGTGAAGGCACCTAATGTTTTCCATGTTTCTTTATTAAAGAAGTATGTACATGATTTTAATCATATTATTGACTGGTATGTGATTCAGGTGGAACCCGAGGGAGAGTTCCTGCCAAAACCTCAATGCATAATAGACAGGAAGGAAACCCCACTAAGGAACAAAACCATTGCACAAGTCTAGGTGCAGTAGAAACATTTTGGCCCAGATGAGGCTACATGGGAAATGGAGGATGCCATAAGACAAGGATATCCATTTTTGTTTTCTTCTGTACATACAGAGCACATCAGCAGGTAGAACATTGAGGATGATGTTCCTTTAATGGGGAGGGGATTGTAATACCCCTGTTTCTCCCAGTTTGTAAATATAACTATAACTGGCCAAGAGACTATGGCAGACTAAATATGTGTGAATGTTTGATTTGATGAACCTTTGTATAAAAGGGTCATTGTATGAATTTTCTATTATTAATAGAATTTGAATTTGAATATGTCTTGCACAACTGTTGAAAGGGGGGAAGTTTTCCAATATAGACCATGGATGTTATGAGAGAGAGGGTGAAGGGAAAACCAAGAATGGTTGAGATAACCCTCACCAAACCAGTACCTACTAGGTGTAATTTCTCAATAGTCCTCTCACCCATAAATGAATTACGAGTCAAGCTCGTGGTTGGAAGGTCATCCTCAAGAATTAATGAGGAGATGGGACAGGGTACCCATCGGTAAGGCTTCCAAACCTTACCACGAATTAGGATTCGGACCCACGCAACCTTGATGAGGAAGGCAAGGAATGACGTAATTCAGGCAGAGAGATGGATCTGTGAGACAATAAAGTAGATAAAACACTCTCCCGAGAAGAGCAATGAACAGACTTCGACTCTGAAGTTGAGAGGAAAAAGATGAGCAGTAAGCTTGATCTGGTTGTAAGAAGTCATGGGTAGGGTTTGGCTACAAGCTGATAAATGAGGCTAACAAGTGACCGAGGAAGTAGTCGTGCATCCCTCGTTGCTTGGAGCAGAGAAAACCAGTTACCAAGTTCTTGTGGGAGAAGGAGAGTAACTTTCATCCATGACTATTGTGGAGCAAAGAGAAAGAATCTCTCTCGGAGCATCATGGTCTAGCTCGGGGGTGGCCAATGGTAAATCCAGTTGGATTCGTTGTATCTATGGTTAGGAGGAAACAGGCACCCCTTTCAGCAATTGCTTCACATTTTCCAGTTCTGATAAGTATTTTCATACTCAGTGTAATATATTGGATGTGACGATGAAATGTCTATGTTTATGATTCGGTCTTTCAGTATTTGAACAGTTATTAGAAATGCTCTGTGATTTTTGTAAATTGTTATATCTATATGATATTTGATTTATCTTTGTTTAACTGTTAGAGAGTCATGGGAATCCGCAGGAGGGTCAAGGTAGGATCGACTAAAATGTCCAAGTCCTGTCAATCCATTGAAGTTTATCTTAGTGGGAACATCAAAGTCCAAATTCTATTGGAGGAGGATGTTTTTCCTTTAGACTATTCACCCATCTTACCGAGGGCTCGTGCCCATGTCCTTAATCCAATTGTTGCTAAAGGAATAGCGCTTATCCCCTAGAATTTCCAAAGTATCCATGTGACTGGGGTTTGGGAACCCTGTGTTAGTCCAAAAGGGGGCTAGCTCTTCGGCTTCGGGACTTCAAGACTTGTGATTCCACAATCCTTGAAAGTAGTCGAAGGCCGAAGTCACAAATCGACGAGGACCGTCGATCTGGGGATTCAACATAGATCACTCTCAGCCATTAGATCAGGCGTAGGAAGCGAAGCGTTAAGTGCTTCGGCGAAATGCTACTTCGGGAGAATAGGAATGGTCTAATGCCTGGAACTCCTGAATGTCAAAGTCACAAAGTTAATCTGGATTGTTGAACTGGAGGGACACATTTCCACAGATCCACGATTATCCAGGAGTCCGGGTATTCAGCGATCTAGAAACGTGCGATTTTTCCCTGAAGGTCTGCAAGCCGAAGCAAACCCTAGTCATAGATGGTAGGTACACATGGCAATAGATCCAACGTGGTCTGGAAAGAAAGCCAAGAGATACACGCTGAAGCCCTGAATGTCAAACTACTGAAGTGACAAGAATCGTTGGATGAGCGGGTACATGGCACGTGATCTCGTGGTCCGGAGACTTTGTACTATGGAGGAATTTGGCCAAGGGTTTTCAAGGAGTGAAAATCGCCAAAGTCGCGAATGTTGAAGTAAATCTTGATCATTGTTTGAAGAGGACATGTGGCGCAAGATCTGAGAGTCTGGAGACTTGGCTCTTCAGGGGATTTGCGTCGAGAGGATTCGATAAGTTCTAAAGTTGGAGCCATGAAGTAATGAGAACCGTAGATCTATGGATCTATGTTGAACCTTGCGAACCGTTAGATTGAAGGACTAAGTAGTTATCAGTCTATGATGACTTGGCATGATGACATCATTCGATGTGATGTGGACTTCCATTACGTGTGCCACGTGTAACCCAGTTTTAGACAATTCACACACCCATTGTGCCTATTAGAGAATGACACGTGTCACCCCTATCGAGGACACGTGGCACCCCTTGACCCTCTCTGCGTGTCAGTTTCTAGTTCGTGGTTTCCTAGCCTACATGGTTGGTGACGTGTTCGGGACTCCGAGAGTTTGGATAGCTTCGGGATTTCAGAATATGTGGGGCATGGTACAATATAGGAATGTCCAACACAAAACGTCGAATGTCGACCATCGAAGGGCTAAGGCCACGTGGTGAGATATCAGGAGTTCAGGCGTTTGGACATAGTATGGTAAAAAGGAATGCTCGACGGAGATCATCGAATGTCGAACGCCAATCGTCTAAGGGCCAAGGCCACATGTCAAGATATTGAGAGTTTGGACATAGTCTGGTAAAAAGGAATGTTCGACGAAGATCGTCGATCACCAAACGTCGATTGTCGAATGGCTAAGGCCACATGGCAAGACCTCGGGACTTCGGGGATTAGGAAAAAGGTATGTTCAACGCCGAGTACGAAAGCCCCCTTTTTAAATTTAGATCTCGGCAGAGGATGTGAACCGTTGATCCCCTCCGTTGTTCAGCGATCTGAGAATTTGACAGCACTTTTGGAACTCACGAAGTCCGGGAACTTCCGAAGTGCCAAAACCTTTGCTAATGCAAGCTCTTAGCTCCCGATTTTCATCCTGAGGCCACGAGGATGACCCTGCTAATTGGTTCAAGCGCATAGTGAGAGACGTAAGTTTCGGGGGAGTTGATTAAGAGGGTTTTTCTTAAGTAAAGGACCGAAAATGCACCATGGAAAGCGAAAAATTGATGCCTCGTCCCTAGAAAGGGTATTTAGGGGTTGGGTGTGTTACGAACCTTGGGAAAGCATTTCCATGGATTTTGTGGGAGATTTACCAACAACCATGAAGGGACATGACTATTTATTTGTTGCAGTTGACAGGTTCAACAAAATGTGCATTCTCATGCCTTGTAAAAAGACCATCAAAGGACAAGAAGCAACAATCATGTTCTTTGAACAAGTTTGGGTGCACTTTGGGATACCAAGGAGCATCATCTCTAACAAGGATACCAAATTTCTTAGTACATTTTGGACTACATTGTGAGAGAACATGGACACTAAGTTGAAGAGATCTACAACATTCCATACAAACAGATGGGCAGACATAAGTATTGAATGTGACTTTGGTGCAACTTATAGATTTTAACCTTGTACAATTATTTACTGCAAATAGATCCTCAATAAAACAAAAAAGATACAATGGCACACACACACATTACACGGACATTTTTACCCCGAAAACTCAAATCGAGAAAACCAACAACATGTTTAGAGTCGCACCTTTAATACTCTATTCATGATATTCGTTATTTGCAATACAATATACATATAGGATCTTGCGGCATCCAAAACCCTAATCCATTGACCTGGATTAGTCAACAACCCTAATTCCTTAACCAAAATTGGAAAACCATAGACAAAAACCATGTGCCGAAAAACCAAAAAAAACGAATGCAAAAAATCGCCAAAATGGACCAATTTCTTTTTCAAAGAATAAAGCACATACCCAACACAACTTTTGAAGGGTTACAATCAGAGGCATCCTAAGACCTGGGATGAAAATTTGATCTACATACAACATTCTTATAATAGAGTAGTCCACACTTCTGTTGGTAAGCCACCTTTTGAAACTTGCTTTGGATATTTGGCACCTTCACCCTTTGAAGTTGTATATGGACAACAAGGAGAAGTGAGGGAGGACCTCATAGGAGATGTATTGAGAGTAGAAAAATTTGTTGAGAAGATTAGGGAAATCCATTTGCGAGTACAAGAGATGTTGAAGAAGTCACGGGAATAATACAAAGCCAGACATGATCAACACATAACCAATAAGTCATTAAAAGTGGGAGACAAAGTTTCGCTACAACTAAACAAGGAAAGACTACATGGTCCTAGTAAGAAGATCAAGAATTTGTGGTATGAACCTTTCGAGATGTTGGAAAAGCTGGGAGATAACGCCTACAGACTTAGTCTACCCCCATACATGCACATTATGCAGTAGTGAATATGGAGAATTGCAAACTCTACGAACCTTCCATGTTGGATCAAGAGGAGGGAGGAGCAGGTCCTGCCTTCCATAGAGGACATGGCACCAAATGCTCAGGAAAAGTTGGCAGAGGACAAAGTTTTGTAGAAGCGGTCCATAACTACAAGACATGGGCAATGTGACCTTTGGCAGATTGGGTTGAAAGGAAAACTTCCATGCAAAGCAAAGTGGTACTCCCAGAAGAAGGTAGAGGAAAAATTCCCTCACCTTATTTAGTAAAGATTTTGGGGACCAAAAGCCTCCCTAAATGGGGAGGTATGGTTTGGATTGGATCATTATATTATTTGTCATCTATCTCAATGCTTTTAGAGTGGAAAAAATTGGAGGAACCAGCTTGTTGGGTCAATTTAATAGCAGGTCCTAGTTATGAAAATTGGGGTTTGAAACCTTCCAGAGCCATCTTGAAGCATCAAATGGCATTTTAGGGTGTCAAAACTTTCCTAGCTTTTGTTTGAATCCCTTGACAATATTCTACACATTGAACATTTCCAATGGTGCAAAAATCGTGTCAATCGAATCTCGTATGCAAAATTTATGCCTTCTGCAAGTTAACCTACCATGTTGACCACTATGGTACGAGTGGATACCATGTCAGCCCCCATTACTCACGCAAATGGGGCTAGCCATGTGTGGAATTTCAAGAATATTCTAGAAGGTCGAAAACCTTATCATAATCGAGGGTTGAGGAAGTCAAAACCCTACCCTTAAATGGTTGTCAGGCGATGTTAAATATCGGGTTGCTAGGAGTAGAAGGGGTTCCATTCTTTTGCATTGTATTTTTTTCCATAGTTAAGCATAACAATTGAGAGTGGTATTTTGTGAGCATAACAGAGGAGGATAGATTTTGTAGCAGCCATACAGGCTGCAATGTCAAAGGCAACTCCATAGAGAGTGCCTCTTTCTTTTTACTTGCATTTGAAGAAAATAGACCATAGCAACATCACCTTCTAGCTTAGTTTTCTCCCGTATTGGGTTTCTCAGGTTATATCTTGTGTTTATTTGTGGATGGTGTGTGTGTGTGTATTTATTTTTGTTCTATGTTTTTCACATTTGAACTATTTCATACATTTTAAGCAAAAATCCAGTAATTAAAGAGTCTGAGATCGAAAGGAAATTAACCTTCATAGTAAATATTTTAATATTTTTATTAGATCTATTGTGACGAACTATCCAGTGCAATATCCACGACAATTTACATATCACAAGGGCATTATATCGTCAAGTGGGCACCCTTACCAACACAACCACAAGATTGAATGAGGGAAGCTTAAGGAAAAATGGGGTATTTCTTTCCAAGTTATCCCCAAGGTTTATGATCAATGTCAATTTATGCATGGTGCCACGTTTCGAACCTGTTAAACCACATATGTCAACTCAACAAAGCCATTGTAGTATAACTAGATGGAGGTGGGATGCAATGTCCATCACCCTTATGGCATCCCCACACATGCCAGTCTTAATGTGTTGCCAACAATTTGAATCTTGTGGAGATATTATGTAGGAGAAAGGTGGGAGTATGGCTCGAAGGGCAGGTGCGACACCTAACGAGGAGAATTGGTGGTATTCAACTCTAGTTCTATTGGAAAATCGAGTAAGCCCTCACATTAGAACTTTGTTGGCACTCTTTGGTATTTTTGTAGTGGTATTGGATCGATCTATGGTAGTTTCTATCCTAATGCTTGTTTGGAGCTATGTTAGCTCTATACTATCCTAGTGCTTGTTTGGTGGTTTCTATCATGGCATCTTGGTGCTTGTTTGGTGGTTTCTATCCTAGTATGTTGGTGCTTGTTTGGTGGTTTCTATCTTGGTGCGTTGACGCTTATTTGGAGTTTTGTTAGCTCTAGCCTCTTGCTCCTGGTTCTCAACACTGGAATTAGGGGTCTTGGGTTTCCCTTCCATTTGATTATGGGTAGATTATTGTTGGGGGGTGTTTTGATCTTTGATTTCTAGGTAATGAATGACTCTAAGGAGGGACACCTAGACTGGTCATCTACAACCACTGTGCGTTTGTTTTTTTCTTATGTGTTTTGTTATTTCACATTTGCTATGTATTTTCCCTCTTGGGATGGCATTTTGACCCAATAAAATAAAATCAAGCTATAATAAATACAATACAAATAAATAATAAATAATCTAATTTTAAGCTCACGGCCAAGCCATACACCAAATTGGTGTATGAGACCCCTTGTTTGTGGGACGAGGAACCCTCTCCGCACATCGATTTGACTACTAAAGTCTACATAAGTATACATACCCTACCCCCTCTAGTACACATCGATTTGACTACTAAAATCTACAAAAATATACATACATTCAAACAAAATGCTTAAAATATGTATATAAATTATTATGCAATTCACGAATAAATTAAAACATGAAAAGTACTATGGGAAGCACCCTCCAATGATCATGCATTAATGGTGGTTGGTTACATGGAGAGATTATTAATGGTGGTTTGTTACATGGAGAGACTATTTGAAGAGCAAAAGTACCAATCTACAACAATTAATATAAAGTGCTTTATGAATAACAATAATAGAGCAACGATATTTTATGCATGGACTATGTGGCCCTTCTTTCTCCTCTTCTTTATGAGTAAACTTAATAGAGCAACGATATTTTATGAATGAAACTACCACCAAACTATTGACTACGTGTCCCTTCTTTGTCCTCTTCTCTCCACTCACAATGAATACCTCCACACCATTACCGACCAATATTACACCTTTAAAGTCTTTCTACAACTCCCATTGACTCCCACATGAAATTGATTTAACACACCCTTTATGATTGATGAGTACTATCAAAAGTGAGTCAGAGTACACCTTTCTCTATCTACCATAATTGCAAAGCCAATAAGTAAATGGAGATTGAATTGTTCTACAACGACCAACAACAATATTATAATCAAATTATAAAGGCTTTCCAAATTTTGAGTAAAAGCTTGGTAATTATGAAACCATGGATGCCTATTGATTTGCAAATTATAGTGGCGTACGTCTCTTAATATAATTATTGAATATTAAACCTTGCAAAGGTGGCCTTTATGGTTGATATCTTTATATCTCTCCTTTTTTATGCACATTCGTTTTACGCCTTCACACCCAATTTTAATTAACTTAATAATTTTTATTAAAACTTTTTAAAGGCACGTTTTTTATTAAAACTTTTTAAGCGATTTCTCTGTAATAGGATGACTTGTTTGGGACCCGAGTCATTTTATTTCAATTTCGAGAATTTCTCCGGGGATTGTAGAAAAGGTTGTTGGTTTGGCTTCTATGTTATTTTGGTGAAGGCGATTTGAAAGAGCTTCCGGGGAAGGTGATTTCAGATTTCAACTTTTTATGTAAGCTTTTTTTTCTTTGGTCTTCTATTCTGGTGTGCCCTTTCTCTAGACTACCTTTTGGAGGAATTTTTGGTGAAGGGACTCAATTCTAGTTTTATTCTTCAGAGAACACACGAGGACTCTGTAACCTCCTTAATTTTATTGGATCGAGGCTCTCGATTTAGACTTCTCTTTCTTAGACTAGTTTGGTTTGCAAGGTTATGTGTTCTAAGCACAATCATGGAGAACAAAGATGTTATAGAATTGAGGAGGACTTTAAGGAGACATGAGGAGTATATTTAGATAAGAGCTTTCCCTTCTTAGTCACAACCAAAGTGCATGAGAATGAACATTGTTGTGTTTCTCAACATGCATCCATCATGAATTCATTGGTCCAACAAAAATGAAGGCTTGACATTTTGAAAGTTGAATGTAGTATGTTGTGGAATTTGGCACTCAATCTTCGAAATGATTCTCTCTCCTTAGCATCAAACATCAAGGTTTCAATCAACATTGCTTAAGTTGAATTCAGGGAAGAAGAGACAATTCACCCGCTAAAGGAATCGATGGATATCAAGCAACAACACTCTCCTATCTCAGATGTCGACCGGGAAGAAGCAAATAGTTTTCGTGTCTTTCATTAATTGTAATGCTTTTTTAGATTCTTTAGGACCTTAGGTGTTTTTGTTAAACAAGCTACTTGCAAGAAAATTTGGAATGTCTATTTTATTGTCTTTTGCAAACATTGTTATGTAGTATCAAAGAGTTGTTTAATATTGAGCTTTGAAACTATGAAATTGTATGTTTGTATAATGTTGTTAGCACTAGCTACAACATTTTAATATAATATAATATTTTCATGTTTTGGGTTTTTTTTTTAAATAGTTTAAATGTGTGATGAATTGATCCTTTGTCGATTGCTCAAAATAA